>SSHR01001190.1:0-19769 GCA_006518225.1 Fusarium neocosmosporiellum | reverse complement strand
TGTCGCATTTCCAGCTGAGGCAAAAGGGAATGCGCACTCCACAAGTTGCAGTGCTAGATGGTCCTATAGGCTGAATGTGACACCTCATACCAGCATCAGCGGCGGCCAAAGCCAATAACTCTCGTGCGCCTCTAATACCCCGGATTCCATCTTCCCAAGGCTCCATGGTTCCTATCAGGTCGCCTAAGCCTCGAATCACGTTTCCCCTTTCCTCCGATCACCTGATCGTTCTACTTCAGTTCAACGTTCTCCGCGCATCCCTCGCCAATCGAGAGCTGGTGTCACGACTTGGGAGTACTCCTGTTGCCGAATGTTCTTCCGCGGCAGAACACGTTCTTCCATATCCTACAGATCCAAGTATCGTCCCCTCATCCCTTTTACCGACCGCTCTCCAGCGCACAATTCCACACGAAGGCTGGGTAGACATCATACCTCACCCCGTCTGGCGTGACAACGTCCTCCTAGCGCTTGGTCAGTTTGACGAGGACGCACTCTGGTCTGATACCATGGGCGGCCTCTTTGAGGGATTTCCCGGATCGGAGATTGAGCATCGGGGTGTCATTGCTTGGTCGCCTCCGTGGGATGCGAGTGGGTGGGAGCTGTCACCAGGGTTTGTGAGGAAATGGGGCTGGTGTCTAAGAGGGTGTGAAGAGATATTGATGATAACTAATCGATGGAGGCAGAAGAGAGGAGAGGAACCGATTGTGTATGAAGTGCTTTAGGGAGACGATTTGACACTCGCAGACGCTCAAGACGGCATACAGTAACTACTCAAGAGCCCTTGCAGAGTAAATTATCTTCTCTGTCGGAGGACTTGTTTGCTGATAACGGCGAAGCGCTGCCAAACATATGCTCATTTGTGCGCCAACAGACACCTAGACGCGTAATATGAGGCTTGGTTTTCGTATTATCCCTAAAACACTTGGACCAGATCATGAGCCAGGGCTGTCTGATTGGATCTGTTCTCTCGAGGTTTCAGGTTAAGGAACAGCCGAGGACGTTTCCAGTTAGGCATGCAGCCACAGTCTAGTTTCAATCTCGTTTACAGGCAAAAATAGAATCCGAAGCCTGGAACTTATGTCTCAAGCAAGTTCAAGTCACAATCTTCAGTTCAAGATGAAACATGGTTCAACTTTACCTGTCTGAGGCTGCCTCACGATGCACTGACTCCTCGCCGTCTTCAGTTTCAACCACTAACCCAAAGCGGCCAAAATAGCTTGGTTCTATTGGCTGCGTCGTATTAAACCTGGCTCCTGAATCGCAAAGACTCCACTCAAACCATGTTTGGCCGCGCCTCCCCAGACTTGGATGCGCAACTTTCCTCCCCTTTCTCTTGATCTAAAAGTCTTTGGAACAGCAGCCATGCCACGGAATATTTTCTCCCGCCAAGTCAAGTAAAGGTGCAGAACGATGAGCGAACCCAAGCCTTTGCCGCGAAGGCCAAAGTTCAGGCGGGCGTATGGCCCCAAAACCCGGACTGGATGTATTACTTGGTACGTGACCCGCTCAACCCCAACCCCCTTGTTCCCCGTGGCGAGGAAAGAAGCTGATAGGCGATATTTGTTGCTGAATAGCAAGTAAGTGGCATTATCACTTGGTAGCTTTGTTCAAATCTAAACCAACTCCTTCGTGCAGGATTAGACACGTGAAATGTGACGAAGAGAAACCCATCTGCCGACGATGTCGCGATAGCGGTGTCAAGTGCGATGGTTATGCTCCCCCTCCACCTCCCAAGAAGCCAGTTCGACGACGCGATATCTGGGTACCAGAGTCAAAGCAAGTCGTCATATTCCAACCCCCGTCAGCACCCGGTGCCCCCATCGAGAGATACTATCTCGACCACTTCCACCACTGGACCTCCAAGCAACTGACCAGCTCAACCGACATGTCCAACTTTTGGATGACTTTTGTCTTGCCTCTGGCCCACAATTGTGAGCCAGTCAGGTATGCAGTCTCTGCTGTCGGTGCCGCTCATCGGTTCTTTATGGCTGGTCAGGATACTCGATCTCCACTACAGCAGCTGAGAGGCTTGGCGATGCAAGAGTATAACAAGGCCATCTCGCACATCGTACCCCACATGTCGATGGACTCGGCTTTCAACATTCACTGCACCTTGGTCTGCTGTCTCTTGTTCATTGCTTTCGAGGGCATAACAGGACGGTACACCGAGTCGGTCCGGCATCTCCGAGCAGGCAATCGTCTACTCGCCCTGCCAGCTCTTGCCTCAGACACACAAGGACGTCATGTCACCAGGAAGCTCACACAGATGTTTGCAACCTTGGGGGTCGAGGCATCCATATTTCTAGAGGACAACATCATCCCTGTTACGGACCCTCCCTACCGCGCCATCACCGCCTCCGACTCCCCTACCCCTCTACCATTCCGAGACTTGGAAGACGCAAATTAT
Source organism: Fusarium neocosmosporiellum (assembly GCA_006518225.1). Classification (NCBI taxonomy): domain Eukaryota; kingdom Fungi; phylum Ascomycota; class Sordariomycetes; order Hypocreales; family Nectriaceae; genus Fusarium; species Fusarium neocosmosporiellum. Next base: position 17,362 of record SSHR01001190.1, on the reverse strand, counting down.
GAGCTACGTAAACTAGACGTGGAAGCAGTAGAAATCATGTCTGAGGAGCCCTGGGACGACAAGTCATGCAGTCAAAGCACAGGTTCTCCAGACAAGGTCGAGGAGTATGATGCTGAGACCTGGAAAGAGCTGGATCAAAAGTTTGAGCATTGGAACACTCGCTTCGAGCTGACCAAGTCAACGCTTAAAGAGAAACAGCCTCTGATGATAGACGCGACGCAACTCGCCATTCTTACGGTGGCGCAGGAATTCTGGAAGCTGAGCATGACGTGGGGGCCCAACTTTGAGCCTCCTGCCGAAGCAATATCAAGGTTTCTGGACGCCGCCGAGACTCTGACGCAGCTGGTCGTTGTTCCCGGACACCCGACCTTCTCCCTCGACGGCGACCTAATATCTGGTCTTTCGTTTGTGATTTCGTACAGCGGCGATGAGGAGCTCCGCACTCGCGCGCTCGACATGCTGAGGTCTCTCAACAGGCGCGAGGGTATCTGGGATAGCAAGGAGGTTTTGGAGATGCACGAGGCAGCTCTATCACTTGAAGATGCCAAAGATTGGTATGAAAAGGAAGTTCCGGGTGGGTTGCCTGGGTTTCTGGTGGAGGTGGCGAGGAGGACAAACAAGGTTAACCCGACGAATAGCATCCTTGTCACAGCCGGGCATTATCAGAAGGAAAATAGCCCGCAAGGTGGATCATAGAATATGTAAAGCGGCCAGATTGGGAATCCATTCATCTCTCGTGTCTACCTAGGTATATACAGCCCCTGAAACCATGGCGTTACTTTACACTATCATCTGCCGTTGTCCTCTAGGAATCCAACCCCAACTCAAAATCAGTGCCCAACAAGTTTAGCCAGTCAGCTCAGACCCCTCATAGGGCTGGATCTCAATGAGGTTACCATCGGGATCGGGACAAAGATGAGAGGCTCGTTGGTGGGACCCAGCACCTTAGAGATAAGCTCCTTTTCCTCGGCACCAAGTTGAGCGAGTGCCTCAGGAGTCATGCTGGTGGCTCCAGCGAACTTGCTGCCGAGCTCAATGGGGTCACCATACTTCTTCAACACGGGAATGTGAGGGAGTGCATCCAGACGAGCCTGCATCACCTTGGTGTCGGGCACGACCATGCCGATGTGCGCAAAGGTGTTGGGGGTCTCGATGGATGAATCGATGTTGTAGACAGGAACGTCGACGTAGACCAGCTCGATCAAGCCCTCGGCGTTGTTCTTTTCCCGGTTCATTTCAAGAGCGGTCTGATATCCGGTTCCATTCTTTCCACCATGAGGGTGACCCATGTAGGTGATGCTAAAGTGCTCGGAAACGTGGAGAGTAAAGAGCTTGCGGAGACCAAAGACGCTCGAGTAAAAGTCGATGCTGGCGGTGAGGTTCCTAACGTTGATGCAGAGATGGTTGATGAAGTAACCGTTGGTGGCAAAGTCGGCGGGCTCATCTGTGCCAAGCTCGGGGTAAGGGTAGGTGATGTTGTCGTTGGCTCCTCGGGGTTGAATGTGAGGGACAGCATGGCTCAGGACAGGGGCCGGGAGCTGGGCTCCAATGAGAAGGGTAGAAAAAAGGCGAACCACTGTGTAAGTTGGCTGGCTGTGAGATGTAATTGGAGTGTTGTTGGGGTGTGTAAGGTGAGATTTGGTGTATGAGATGTGATCTTGCAGATGAGATGAGGTGAGATGAGATGGTGTGATGATAATGAAAAACATGTCCAAAACAATACTCTTTATATCCTCATCTTCAACCATAACAATATCAATCTTTTTCACCCTCGCCTTTACACTCGGTTGGTTCTGTCACCGCTTCCGCGCGCTTACATCCATCGCCCGTTTTTTCGCTCTCGCCCACTCGCGTTTCCTCGCGCCAAGCCGCGTTTCAAGAGCGATTGGTCAAGATGCGAAAAAAGCATGGACGATCCGATCCTTGGATGCAACCCAGGGTTCTAGCGTGAGGCGCATGAACTCTTGGGAGTGTGAAAATTAGATGAGGGGATTCGTTCTTGCATCCTCAAAGGCTCGGCGAGAGGCTGGTGAGGCTGTAAGGCTCTGATACTGGGGTTTGGGTTGGGATGGTGAAGGCTGTGAAGTTGCATTCTCTCCACTTGACAGGTAATCCTCTCGGCCAAGATACCGATCTTGCTCTGTTTCCGACATTTCACAACCTTGAACAAGAATATGCGTGAATCCCTACGCTTTGTATTTCCACGTTGAGTAGGCAAAAGCCGTTGGATCCAATCCTCCGCCTTCACATTCTTCAGCTGTCATGTCACGAGAAAGAGTGAGAGAGACGGTATTTCGGGATTTGTTTCAATTGAACTGCGCCAGGCAATTCCGTCGAGACTGGCACGAGGCGCGTCCACCTCGTCCAGTCTCAGACTCGTCAATCTATGGATGCTGTGATATCAAGATTCTATATCGCTGGTTTATTGCAAATTCCCATGTCGAAGGCTGTCGACTTTTCGCCCAATCCAAAAAAACGCCAAAAGATATCAATCATTCAACCCGTAATCCTTCTCAAACCACAGCGGCACCGTCAGTGGCGTCGGCGTGCAGAACAGGGTTCACAGTCTCGTCAAAGAAGCACTTGAAGTCGCTGCCGAGCTCCTGGCGCAGCGCCTTCTTGACAGCCTCCAGGACGTTGGGGAAGACGCCAAAGTTGGCAGGGTTGTTCTCGTCGTTGTCGCCGCCCTGGAAGACACCGGTTCGCACCAGGCACGTGTTCCAGCCGTACATGTTGCCACCGATGATGTCGGACGCAGGGTTGTCGCCAATCATGTAGATATTCTGGGGGAGCTTCTCCTCACCGTGGAGCTCGCCCATCCATGAGGTGAGCACGTCGTCGGCGTACTTGTACGTGGCCAGCTCGGGCTTGCCGTAGACGACACGCTCGAGGTCGACGCCGGTGAGGGCCTTGTACATGGCTTCGAGGCCGATGCGGAAGGCTCCCTGGGACATGCGGGGGGTGGGATGCTCAGTAGGGCAGAGGAGATCGCCCTGGGAGAAGTAGATGGGGATGCGCTCAGCCACAGGGTCTTCGGCGACGGTGCCAAGGCGACCGTTCTTGCTGCGGAGAACATCCATGATGATCTGCATGTCGGTCGCATAGTCCCGAGAGTCGGAGAATACCATGATAGCCTCAATGCAGATCTTGGTAAAGTCACGAGGACGAGAGGTAGCTCGCTCCTCGTCGGTAAAAACACGGTAGGGGGCAATGGTAGGGTCCCAAGCGACAATGTCGTTGGGGACGACAATGTTGCGGAAGCCATACTGCTCAGCAACCTCACGGCATCGGTAACCCTCACCACCGACGACAAGGACAGTGCTGTAGTACTCGGCCAGAGCACTCATGGGTGTGTGGGACTGGATGAACTGGTCGGTGTTGACGGGGTTCTGGAGGATCTTGGACAGCTGCTCGCAGCGGGCCTTCTCGATCTTACCAGATCCGTTGGTGAGGAAGATGTGGGGGATCTTGATACCAAGCTCGTTGTCTCCGTTCAAGATCTCAAGAGCCTTGCGACCCTCGGGGATAAGACGGTCGCCGTGGACGAGCACACCGTCAATGTCAAAGGCAAAAGCCATGTTCTTGGCCTTCTTGACCTTCTCAGCCTGGATGCTCTGAACCTGAGCAACGAGGAGCTCCCGGGTAGGCTGGATCGGGGGCATGCCCGGACGCGTAGGTCGGCCGTCGGCATGGTGCACAGACGAGAGACGCGACTGACGCTTGCGGGGGATGGGGAGGGCTGTGCCAAAAGAGTTGCGGGAGGATCTGCGGTCCCTCATGGAGGGAGACACGCTGAGGTTGTGCATGTACTTGCTAGCCTCGGACATGGCAGAGCGGGTGGCAGGCACCTCGATGGGACCCGTGTCCTCGGATCCAGGAATGGCAAGGCTGTTTTCATTGCCGTTCTGGACGCTGGAGATGGAAGACATCTTTCGTAGGGAGCTGGGACTCGTGGGGACGTGGAGGTCCGACTCGTCAAAGGCAGATGGGGACATGATGGGCAGAAGAAGAGGCTGAAAATGCAAAGGGTAGATGAGGGTATCAAGAATGAGTGTATGGAGATGGAGGCATTGAGTGATGACGAATCCAGGGTCTACAGAGTCGGGGAAGCGTATTTATCTATCAAGCAAGCAAGGCATATCTCGGCTCCCTCTCCGCCACGTCGGGAAAAAAACTCGTTCATGTTGATATCATCATCATCAACATCGTCATCCAGGAGAAATCTCGAAACGGGGCTACTGACGGCCTATTGTGGAGCTCGGACACTCACCGTCAAGTTACAAGTTACACGTTATCTTCTACTGTACGTTTTTTTCACTCAAGCGAGAGTAACTCTAGACCAAAGACGTGGAAAGGAGAAGACACGTTGAGTGCGTGCTTAACGTTGGAGCGGAGTGACGTGAGCTTCAGTATCCGCCGCGGACCCTCTTAGCAGGTTACACCATGGCGATGAGATATGCCTCAAGATGTGAGAGCTGTCGTCGTGTTCCTTGGCGGTACAGCCGCATCAGGCGGTAGTCCCGAGAAGTGGCCGTCCCAAGTGGGTGTTGCGGAGCCGCGGCTGATACGGTATGGATCTCGCATGGTTGTCCGTATGGAACGAACCGTCTCGGGTATGGATCTTGTACTGTTGGCCGTATGGATCTCACTGTGACCGCATGGACCTCACTGTGGTCTTGTGGATCTCACTACAACCGTATCCATCTCTTCTCCGTCACGTTCCGTCTCGGTTGGCCACCCTCACCGAAAGAACCCTCTGACATCATGCAGAGTAGACCCTGGGAACTCCGTTTTCACGGTGGACCCGTTACGGGTAGGGCGGATGAGCCTCAAACATCGCAAACGGTAACAATCTGGGACGATCGCCACCTCTTCCCCACCCGTCGATAAGATAGCTTCCATTGTGAAGCCCGTGGTTGGTTGGCGCCGGTCAACTTATGACTCAAGAGGAACCCACGTAGCTCTCCTAGATAAAGTCAAAAGCAAGGGGGCGAGTCGTTTTGTTGCGGCTATGAAAATTTGATTTTTTTAAGGGATATTTTTTTGTTGTTTCTAGAAACTCGTAGTAGGCACAATGATATCATAGCTAGTCCACTTTGTCTCAAACCACCACGTTTGGTTGAAGGATGTGATACAGCCACCTCGCCAACAAGAGGACCCTGATAATTTATTCCGGCTACAGCGTCTTGAGGCGAAAATATCTCCTCTGCTCTTTTATTAAAAGCGGTTCCTTCGGTATCTGTTATCTCACGTTATCTCTTGTCCCTTCCAACTCATCGTATCCTTGTCACCAATATCGACCTACCTATCCACCATGACCTCCAACGCCACCACATTCACCCTCAACAACGGTGTGAAGATCCCAGGCCTGGGATTCGGCACCTTTGCCAACGAGGGCGCCAAGGGCGAGACGTACAAGGCCGTCACCTGCGCACTCAAGTGCGGATACAGGCACCTCGACTGCGCCTGGTTCTACCACAACGAGGCAGAGGTCGGTCAGGCCGTCCGGGACTTCCTCAAGGAGAACCCCTCTGTCAAGCGGGCCGACCTCTTCATCACCACCAAGGTCTGGAACCACCTCCACGAGCCCGAGGAGGTCAAGTGGTCGCTGGAAAACTCGCTGAGCAACTTCGGCCTGGACTACGTCGATCTGTTCCTCGTGCACTGGCCCATCGCCGCCGAGAAGGACAGCGAAAACCTGCCCAAGCTGGGAGATGATGGCAAGTATGTCATCAAGAAGGACCTCACAGAGAACCCCGAGCCCACATGGCGCGCCATGGAGGAGCTGCTGGCCAGCGGAAAGACACGCGCCATTGGCGTCTCCAACTGGACCATCCCCGGTCTGAAGAAGCTGCTGGGCTTTGCCAAGGTCAAGCCTGCTGTCAACCAGATTGAGATTCACCCCTTCCTTCCCAACACTGAGCTTGTCAAGTTCTGCCAAGACAATGGCATCCTGCCCCAGGCGTACTCGCCTCTTGGCTCTCAGGACCAAGTCCCCACCACAGGCGAAAAGGTCCGCACCAACAAGACCCTCAACGAAGTCGCCGACCGCAGCGGACACACCCTCGCTCAGGTGCTTCTTGCCTGGGGTCTTCGCCGAGGCTACTCTGTGTTGCCCAAGAGCTCGACCCCTTCGCGCATCGAGAGCAACTTCCAGGTTCCTACTCTCTCCGACGCCGACTTTGAGGCTGTCGAGGGAGTCGCCAAGGGCCGCCACACTCGCTTCGTCAACATGAAGGATACTTTCGGCTACGATGTTTGGCCCGAGGAGAGCCCCGAGAAGGGCACTGCTGTTGCTTAAGTTTGATTATGAGTTTTGGAGAATACCCGTGGATGCGTGGCAGGCCCCGCGCGAGGATCAACATGTTAACGATGGCGTTTGAAACTGGGAAAAGTTTGAATAGACTTAGAATAGAGTGCTCGATGCTGGCTGGATGCGGCTCGAGCACATGAGATTATCAAGCATGTTGCAACCCCAGATGGTTGATGAATATCATCAGTGCACTTCATTTGCCCATGATGCTGATGACATTGATTGTCCTACCTTGAGCGCAAGTAACTGACTTGTGTGTTTGCGTCATTTAATACTGTTCGATAAATCTTTTAATCCTAAGTTCAGCAGTTGATGCCGGGTAGTCGTGAGAGAGGTCTGAAGACAGAGTATCAAGTTGTTATGTAGAGCACAATAAACCACTATGCCAATGGCAAAGGGAGAAGATACCTTCTAACAGGTACCGAGGCAATAGGGCCTTTTATGCTGCACGACATGTTATTAGGTCTGCACGCGTTAGCCTGCTCATTATGAAAAATCAACTTGACGGCGTTTCAAACGTGTAAGCTTGAGATAGACATCTACCCATCTTCATCTACTCGTCAATTAGTTATACTATCAATCACACGACTTGAACGTGATGGCTGTTGCGAATCTCGTTACTGCTAGCTTTTCATAGTGTATTCGTATCCGACTTTCATTGGACAGGGAAGTAACAGCAGTGTGCCTTAGAAAGGCTAGATTTGTTCAAAGAGTTGCCAAACTATAGTTTAAACATAGGGTAATAGCTTTAGTCTATGATACCGCTGCGAAGAGATGGTTGAAAGATAGATACGCGGCTTTGACTACTTGGCTCAAGTCTGAGTTCGACTGTGGTTTGAGGTACTTTCTTAACTAGGTAGACGAGATTCCATTTCCTGTCGAAAAGACGAGCCTTCGAAGATTTCACGTTTGATTTCACAAGAATTACTGACAAATCTATTGTGCTTCTTGAGCTTCTTGCGGCAACCTGAAGAAATACAAAATCCGCCCGTGCGCGTGCGCTCTCAATACCTTGCAGAATTTCGTTCCTTTATAAGGTCAGCTCCCGTCTAAAACTGCACTTTGCATTCTGTGGCGACTCCATCCATGCATGGCCAACGCCCGCGACCTGGCAGAGACCAATAGTTTCAATACCAGCATGACAGGGGCCATCGCATCCAATGAAAACTCGACGCGCTCTTCAGCTTGCTCAGCCTCTTCTGGAATCACTTCTCGTGACCCAGCCACCGCCTTTCCATTTTGTTTAGGAATGAGGTTAGATTCCAGCTATCGTATCCGCTAATAGGCTCGAGGCGACACCTAGAGAAGCTCTTGAAGCGACTGAAACTCGCAGCGTGAATGTCCAACAATTTGGGAAAGCATTCCCGATTACCAGCCATCTGGTTGACCAGCTTGCGCCCACTTGAAACCCCGTAAGCCCTCCTCTGCTTTGACCTCTCCACAAATACTCATTCAACTAGGTGAATCGCGCCATCAAGGACGTCACCAACGTCATGATATCTGGAGCAGAGCCTAGGACCGGCATATTAGCCGTATTTCTCACGCTCCAGCTTCTCGTCTTCATCCTCGAGGCCTTTGTCTTCATCCCAAGCATTAGAGCGCGAGGGTGGTACATGCCGCTGCGCCAATGGCTTGCTCCTCTCGGTGTTGCTCTACTTGGGGTAATTCTTGTGCCTATCGTGTTTACAGGCGTCGAATCAACCGGCGAAGCCTTGCATGGCGAGTGCGGTATCGGAGTGGATGCTGACGTCGCAGGTGACGGCGTCCGCATCGCGGCATGGGTGCAGGTCTGCGTTCTCATCGCCATCTCTTTACTGGGCACCTTTCACCCCAGTGCTACTGGCGCCAAGGAGATGGGCGCTGGACTCGTCTTGACGCACATATCCCTGGCTATCGCATTGCTTGTTCAGGTAAAGCAGCAGACACTGACATTAGCTGATGCTGCCGTCGGCGCCATGATCCTTGACGCTCAGAATATGGCCCTGTCAATTCCTCTCGCGGCGAAAGAGGCTTTGGCCGCCCGGTGGCAAGTTCGGGTCATGGCTTTGATCCAACTTTTTGGACTCATAACTCTTCTTTTCATCGTGAGGCAGCTATTCCAGGGCTCGTTTTCCACTGAGGATTGTCCCTGCCTGACAGTGTTTTGGTGGGCATGGCTCACCAACTGTCGGCCACGCCAGAAGGAACAGTCTCTATTTTGGGTTTATTGCAGTCTTCGGTGCTTGACATTAGCCCAGACTTCATTTCACTCTCTCTGGAACACTCAGGAGTTTCACGAGGCTGAGCCAAAATGTGGCGACGAGGGGACCGAGATCCAGCAGAAGGGCGGCGTGTTGGTTCGCATCACGTATCCCAACGACAGTATTGATGGGCTGCCTGCCTCCTACAGCGAGTACCCTGCTACTACGTCTTCCATGTACGCCCTACACGGCGTGCTCGCGCTCACTTCCATGAGTGCAGCTGAGATGGCTATTCGAGAGTCAAATCTGCAGCCGTCATCAACCATCAACTCTGTCGGCCAGATCATAGCCCTCGTCGTTGCCGGTGCCACTGCTTTGCGGGCAGGTTGGCTTTTTCTGATGCTCTTCATCCGTGACTGGACGTCAGGAAAGTATCTGGTATCATGTGGCCTTTTCGACTATACAAGTTCACCCAGGCGTCTGGCTGGCAGGGCTACACCTTGCTCCAAACTTCTGACCACGACTTCAACACGATAAAGCTTGGTAGCATTGTCAACGACCCCAAAAACCCATTCAATCCACTCGATGATCCTGAAACGACAGAACCAGCCATCCGCAATCGCGTCGATAATGTCGAACAGATAACCACCACCCGCTCCCGAGAACTTAGGCCATTTTTTGATCGCATCCATGCTTTTCGACGTCACCGTCGAAGAAGCGAGGCGGATGACAGCAGATACAATGGAGACAGTCAAGTTCACACCGAGCACGTATTACATTGAGGAGAGCATGAAGAAGCCGGGCGTGGAAGCATACCTCAAGTCCATGCGAGGCCCCGCCAACAGACTTTTTATGGTGACTGGAGTTATGAATGCGGAAGGTTTTACGCTTTCTACCACTTCCAGTTCATCTTCTGCCTCTGCGCCTGCTTCAGTAGCAGTTCCTGGGTTCCCTCTAGACCTAGGCGCTGAAGCTCACATGAGTACGAGTAAAGAAACGTCAACAAAATACCAGGGGCTGATACCTGTTGCATATCGGTTGGAGGCTATCACGGTGGGTAAAGATGGCTATGTCTTCAAAGCTCAGAGATACGGAGGGGATAATTGCATGGACACGGTAGTCTAAGATGGACTAACTAGACGAGCTGGCATCATTTCTCGAGTTGGTGCCTCTCATCCATCTGGAGGCTTGGGGCGGATGGATGGACACCACGGCTATTGTGGAGACGATTCAATGAAGATAGAGACAAAGAGAGGCTTTAGGGAAGGAAGCTAGGTAAAAGGGTATGAAATATTTTTCCTCCTTCAAGGTAAAGAAACAAGATCTTATTGCCAAACTTGTAACCTTCTTCTCACATTCACCTCTACAGACTGCCTAATCGGTTCCGATCGCACACATTGAACTATCCCTAACAAGAGCCTGAAACCTTTTATTGTCAAATTTTCGCTTTTCCATCGGGAAACAAAAACTCGTCTACTAGTCTCACAACCTCACGTGCGACCCCAAAGCCGTAGATGAAGCCACCTCCAGCAATGCCTGTGTCTCGTTAGTCCCGGCTTATTACTCGAGATGACGCCACTTACCGTAGGCATGGACAATGTTTTGGCCATTCTTCGTTTCCTTTTCGATACGCATCCCAGAAGACCTGTATGGTCGAATGCCCACATTGTGACCCACGATTTCATAGTCGGACAGGTTGGCAGAGAAGAGTTCTTGGAGGCTTCGACTGACTCTTGATATAATCTCAATCTTTTTAGCATTGGATTCACTTCCAACAGGCCATTTCACTTACATCCTTGTCAATCTCCATGTCCACCTCGGTGTTCCTGTTGCCATCAGCGTCAAATACCCAAGAAATATATGCTTCACATACTCAACATCTGGGTCTCTTATTCCCCCAAGAATAACCGTTCCATCCAGACGAGGAATCACGTAGGTGTAGGTTTTGCCGTCATCGCGCATAAAAGACTTTTTGTAGTCGCTCTTGATGATCATGGTCTGCCCACGTAGAAGCTCCATGTCTTGATCCTTGATATCGCTCAGATACTTTGGACCCTCGCCGGTAGCGTTGATGAGAACGTCGTGGCCAAGGTGGTGGGCATCAGACAAAGAGTCGAGATCCATCCGCCTAAATTTGACCCCCGAACTCTCGAGGTTTCGCTTCAGCCAGGGCATGAAGATGTGAGGGTTGAGTACAATAGTCATGTCTGCCATATGTTAGTTGCATTCATCAGCAAAAAAGAAATACTCACAGGTTATTCCACCCTTGACTCCTTCCGGTAGCCGATCTTTGGGAAGGAAGCCAAACTGTTGCAATGATTAGCATCCTTAAACATTTGTCGAGAGGCTCTTCATACTCGTGGCACAAAGTCCTTGAACCAGAGATCATCATCGCTCCTCTCGTTGTCATAAAACTCCTCCATCGGCAGCCTTTTGACGCTGGATTCAGGGTGTCTAATGGCTAATCTCCATAGCTCGGTAAAGGTGTCCATCTGCATCCTCCTCTCACGAGCCGAGGAGCAACCGCCAGCGACAAAATTGGCCCCTGCCCAAGGGCTCGCCCATTTGATAGATGGCTCATCTCCTGGGAGGTCTCTTGCAATGACGGTGATCTCGTGGTGACGAGAGAGCTGTGCCGCTATGGCCAGGCCGATGATGCTGGTAATTATGGTTAGCTGAGACATTGTTGCAGGTGAGGCTAAGACTATACCCAGACCCGACAATGGTGATTCTTGCCATTTTAGGGGTTCAATGAACAATAGGCACGTTTGGTAGGTAGCTTGTTTGCTTGAGGTGCCCGTGTAGTTTCTCTATCTCAATGGCTGGGCGAAGGGTTTATATCTTTAGCCATTGCATCACATCTCTCCCCTGGGGTCGCTTAAACAAGCTCATGTGATGCCCTCGGTCCCTGTGAGAACCTATACCCCGCCTTCAGCCACCATCATCGGTCCCGGCTGTGCTAACCGATAAGGCCATTTGGTCAAAATGGCAACAAATGCAAGCTCGGGATCTGAAGCCGTAGTCTGGAACGTCCTTTGACAGCTGTAGACCGGGTATCATTACTTAAAATGGTTCATCCCAACTGGTCGCCACGTGTACGTGGAGCCTCTACCAGCCACTTTCCCTTTCTACTTAGGGGTATTTTCTGATTTGCTGGTTTAACAAAATGATGACGGCCTTGGTCCTCCGTCTCTGGAAGGGCGATGGCTGGCTGAAGCTTGACCCGCCGACAAGTTCGGATCCGGCTCCGGGGTGAATAAAGTGAAAGCAATGAGATGACAGCTCATGTTTATCGATGAAAACGACGAATTCCCTACAGCGCCCGAATTTGCAAGCATGTTTTGACCAACGAGATAGAATAGCGTTGGCCCCCTAATACGCAGTGCAGACAAGCCTGTTGGGGACGACCTGTATGAACCTCGGAAGGGATTCCGAAATGCGTATGGAGACGAGATAAGTTGAACGGCTACTATTGCCTAGGCTCCCATGTGTTTACATACAATAAGAGATGTATATCGCTCTCTTATCATACTGTCGCTGCGAACCTTCTTTTACCAATCCTTCCAAAGTGTGTCTCGGACCACCCGGCGTGTAGCCCTTTGCCTACTCGAAACCACTGCCTGAACACTACCTCTTGCAATTTTTTACCCTATCTTTTTGAATGTTAAGAGAAATCGCAGCAAATCCCTGCCAGCATCAGCGTTATTCTTTGAAGGTGACCAAGGCGGAGCAGGCCAAGTTGTGAAACACTCTGAAGGACCTTTTGGGGATTTCTACCTTGCCAGTTCAAGTCCGCCTCGCTCTGCCCACATTCCCGCAGCCAAGCCTCATATTATCTACAAGTACATCATTGAGGAAGAGTTGCGAAACCTTCGTGCTAACTGCCGTCTGCTACTTCACACAACCGGCTGCAAATCCTCTTGGCGTCCTACCCGAAGGAATCGTTCATGATCCAAAAGGATCAAATCAACTCTTTCTGGAAGGTCGTGATAGAAGACTTGGCGGCATGCAACGCAAATCCTTATCGTAGGTCCAACGGCCTGTCATGGCGCAGTCCTTTTGCTAATGTAAATCCTTTCGTTCATCGCCGGTGGTGTAGCCATGCGCTATGAGCAAGTTCGCACTTTGGCCAATAGATCTCCAGAGCTAGTGCACCTGGTTATTTAATTAATAGCCTCGCCTGATTAAAGCCCACGGGCAGCAACTCGGACGCTGAACGAATCCTCTGAATCCTTCACCCGATCCTTTGGGACGATCCTCGAGCTGACAAGAGGCGACACCGAGACCCGGAAAGAGACCACGCTTGTGTTTCATGTTGGTCTAATTGGCCTATGAGACTTGTCCAAAACGATCCTTTCAGGCAACTGAATTCTATGGTGGTGTTTTTGAGCGCATGAATGTGGAGTCAGACGGTAGGGGCAGTTATTGGCAGGTCTGGTTCAGGACCAGCACTATCCACCTTGACGGTCAAGTCTCCTGGATAGTGACATGATTTTTAGACTTGTAGGGTATATAAAGGGACCGTTGCTCAGGTATTTCAAGTTCATCATCCTCTCTACAAGGACAACTGCAGCTCTACCTCCTCAAGCACTACAACACTTCACCACAACTACCACTCATCTTAATCACAGCCTTCAACTCCATTCAAAATACGTTTCAACCTTGCCTACGCTATTGCCTGCCTTGCCGGCTCAAGCACTCTCGCCGCCGCTGTCCCTGTCGAGGCTACCGAAATCAAGGTAGACAACCTCCAGCGTCGCGGCCAAATCCCCGCCAACATGGCCACCACTGCTTGCAAGCAATACTCTACCTTCCCAGGCGAGTGGACCTACGAGGCCCGCATCCGAACCATGGACAACACCGAGGATATCTGCAACAAGATCAAGAACGAGGCCGGCATCACCATCGGCTGCTCCTGGAGACACTCTGAGGAGTGCCACGGCGACATCAACGACCCCCGCGTGGCTGAGTGGAAGTTCAAGGCCGGCACCAACTGTGGTCTTGGAGCTGTTAATGGCATTATTTGCCGAGCTACTGGTCAGAAGGGTGATGACGCCCAGTGCCTCATCAGCTTTGATGGGAAGTGGCCCGGCTACGAGTAGACTCATCAAGACGTCCAAGGACTTGGAGGTCTTTCGTCGTGCACAGGATTGAAGGATAGACGATGTGGAATTTGGAGGATTTTGGTAAACGATAAGGATCCCAATGTGTACATAGATAGGTCGGCAGCCTTGCAATTCAAGGTCTTGTCTGGTGCTACGTTTTATAGACAAGACTGAAATCCATCATATTGCACCCTTCGCCAGATCAGATTATATGGCGAGCAACTTCCTTGTGCCAGCTGGATTAATCTAAAAATGAAGGTTAACATAAAACGATTCAAGACTTTCAACCAGATGAGAAAGATTGTCCAGCCACGGGATATACTTAAAGCTTGGAACAAAGTCGAGTATTATTGATTTGCGTCTAGCATCAGTATCCTTCTCCAAGATGCCAATTCTCAAAACTAATATGAGATTATAGATCTAGAGCCATCACAACAAAGGAAATCAAGTGCACAAGTCTACTGCAATCCAGTGCAGAGATTATGAGTACGCCTTACAAACTAGAGGCACTGAGAATAGTAGGGGTTGAGAACCTTGCAGGTCGAGCCCCATTGACAGACAGTAGGTCCGGTGTAATCCTTACCACCACACTGGCTGTACTTGGGGAGACCTCCGATGGCGGGCCCACAGATAATGTCGTCGTCGGTGGGCGACGGGGAGGCCTTGGAGCTGCTTGAAGAGGAGGATGAAGAAGTGGTGGTAGTGGCAGTGACAGTTTTGAGCGTCGTGACTCCGCTGATGGTGATGCTCGTAGATGAGCTGGATCTGGTAATCGAAGTCGAAGAGGGGCCCTGGGTCTGTCCAGGGGTTGTGGCGCTAGAGGTGGCAGTAGCCTGAGGAGCGAGTTGACCAACAGTAGAGGGAAGACCAGGAACCAGACTAGGGCCGGGGATCTTGTAGGAAAGAGAGCTGGTGTAGAGGTTGAACAGAATACCGGGGTCGTTGGACTTGTAAAGCTGAGTTCCCTTGACACCAGAAGGAGTGAGAGAGCCACCGCCAGTGACCTTCAAGTTGAAGCACTGTGGATAGTTCTGAGCGCCATTTGGCTGGCCTGCTCCGTGAAGGGCAATAATTTCGTGGCGGAGGACGTAGTTTCCGGGTTCGAGTTGGGCAGGGATCTGAAGGGTCCAGGAGAAGCTGTTGGCGACGAGAACATCGGCTGCCCATCGGCCGCTCTGCATGCTCATGTCGAGAAGACCGCTCTCACCTATCTTGAAGAACTCGAGCGAGTTCTTGTCAACAGTCTCGCAGTCGCCAGGGCATCGAGCGAGGTAGTCAATGACAGGCCCTTTGTGACTCTAAATACACATGTTAGCATTGGCTTCAGAGCAAACATACATCAGAGTGATGACGAACCTCAGGCCAGGTATTCCACTGAAGGACGACCTTGTCACCAGCTTCCACAGTCACATGGCCCTTGGCGGGTCTAGCAGCCTTGTGACAGATGATGTCAGGATCGCCAAAGTTGTTAGGCTCAACGTAGCCGTTATCGGTGGCGCCGTTGATCCAACCTACTACCGGCGGTTGGTTAGGGTTCCAAGACATGGCAGGGGCATCATAGCCTCTAAAGGCAACGCCGTTGGTGATGAGCCAGTCGACATGTCCGTGGGCCGCGACTTTGGCGGCAGAGTATGCGAGAGCAAGGAGAGAAGAAGTCTTGATGAAGGCCATTGTGAGACGTCAGTTAATGGAAAAAATGGTTTGTAAGGAAGGGAATGAAGAGAAAATGGAGTGCTGCGAAGCTCGTCGCAAGCACAGAATGCCAAACTAGGGCTTGGAAGTAATGAAAGCTGTTGTCTGTCGGGACCAGATTGATCCTTGAAGCATTTTTTACAGCTTTCCAAGACGGCATATATAGTCCATGGTCTATGACCGCCAAGATGAGGTGGAATGGGTTTGGAGAAACGCGGGACGGTCCAGACCAGCGCCACCACGTTCTACAACGTCGGGTCCATGAGACACATCCAAGCAATAGATTCCATTATCCGGCGGAAGAAAGGGGTAAAAAATCGAATGATGCAGAGTTTTTTGCCGCTTTCGACTGTTTAACTGTGGCTTGATTTTCTGTGTGGCCGGCGCATATCCGATGAGTCCCGAAACGGCGAGTATTAGCTGTACGGGACCAATATTCCAGAGATGTTTCATTCGAGGCTCGCACATAATTTTAATGGGAGAGTCTCGGACGATAGACATAGGCAGGCCCAAGTACAGTCTGTCGCTGGTTAGACTTGCTTGGTTTCTCTAGTCTTGATTGCTGTTTGTTGCACTCGGCAACTGGTCGCACATCGTGAATCACTGTACTCAAGCCACCCATTAACTATGAATCACGGCAATAAAGTGCCTCTCAACGCGCGCAACAACGCCTTTGGCCGAGGTTCTTGCCAGTTGCTGGCTGGCATGTTCCAAGCTGGCCAGCCACTTCGACGCTCAAAAACCCGGCAACAGCATGTTTTCAGCCAGAATGTCTCAATCTCGTGGCGCAGCCGAGTTTCGAAGTGAGCTCACTTGATCGGTCACATTGTCAACCTTCCAAGACTGGACGCGCGCCCTGCATTAATGCCTCATGCTCAAGTTCAGCCACCATAAGTAACCAGGCTGACAGAAGAACGAGTCTGTTATCCTAGTAGCCATCTACCATTAGGTGCCAAATCAGGGCCGAGCTTGCTCTTGAGCCTCCAGCGCGGAAACGGCTTGAACTTTGGACACATCTCGGAGAACCCCCAGATAGCGTTTTTGCGGGTGACGGGAGGTAAACCGCCTCCTGTTCCCTTGGTATGCGTATTCAAGCCGTCGCATCTATCAGGCTCAACCAAGTCGCCCTCCTATTAAGCGATAGAGCAGTGTTGATAATTGACGATATCCTTCCTTGTTAGGACATTAAACGATGCTAAAGCACTAAAGACTCCTGACGTTAGCAAAGACTGCAACTATTCCGCCATCATCGCGCTCCGAGTTTGAGCGCAATGCCCCCCATTCCGCCCTCAGTCCCCAAAGCCAGGAAGCTACTTCTCGCCAAGAGATGCCCAGGAGCTGCCAGCGGCTCTAGCACCCGTCAGGCATGCAGCTGCACCTGAATATCAACCTCCGATGCAGGGGCGCTGACGCCACCGTTTAACCTCCAGCCACTCCCCCTCGCCTACAATTGTTCCAAACCGGCCGCACGCGTGTGAAACATGCGCCCAACTTCCGTTCACGTGCGGCATGAGACCGCAGTCCTGCCACGAACTGGATTTATCCAGGCTAGCCGAGACTCTAAGGGAGGCGATAAACACCAACCCATTGTTCGCTTGGCAAGGGTGTCTGGGCTCGTGTGTCTCAGTTCCTTGCGTGCGGGTGGTGCTGGAATGCTGGGTGCCTACCCTGCAGAAATGTGACTGGTAGGTTCCTGTTGGGATTAGAGTTGAGTTTTGGCCCGATCTCGAACTATTGATTCTGTCAAATGTGATATCGATTGATGGCTCTTTGTTCTTGGAAGGTCTGGGCAGAGTAACGCCGTGAGTTCTGCTCGCTCGCTTCACAGGCCAATCGTTCCGTTGATTCTTCCAACGGTATAACTTCAAAGGAATTCTCGTTTTTGAAGCTGACGCAAGGTTCCGACAAACACAACTGATGAGATGTGTTCGTTCATCGAGGTTTTGAGTAGCTACGTCAAGTTCCCGATGAGTGATGAAATCCTCCCGTCATAGGGACATGAAAGGGCTGGAAGCACAAATGGAATATGTCAAGATAAGTATTCTGGAAGGATACTCCTACCCTGTAGAAGG
>SSHR01001188.1:0-37639 GCA_006518225.1 Fusarium neocosmosporiellum | reverse complement strand
GGGGGGGGGAGGGCGGAGCGGAAGGCATAAAGCCGACATATGCCTACATATGCGAGGACTCTAAGGAATTGACAACCAGACCGGTATGCTACAGAGATGAAGCCAGGTCGTGACGCTGCGCGATGGTCTTCCAGAAGGAATTGACACCGAGATGCGTCTCAATTGAGCTAATTCCTCTAAACCCGCCTCGGGCCTTTCTTTGATGGAGATAAACATTTAGCCCGACGTCATGCCGCCGCTTGGACGCTTCTCGGCACGGCAAATGCATTGGGATTTCCAATGCACCGCATATCACCTAAACCCCGGGTTACGCCGCTCTTCATTTTGAGCTTATTGCTTTCGGCGTGGGGAGAGAAGAGCCAGTGAAGGCAAGCCCTAGACCCCCCCATGACCGCTCCAGCTCCTGTGGGGCCGCCGGAGTCCCCCGCCCCGAGCGGTATTTTCCAATCTCTCTCTCTAACCTGACGCTGCCAGGTTGGGCACGTGGGCATGCAAAATCCATGGACTGGGATTGTGGTGGTGTTGAGGCAAAGCTTGGCGATGCTGGGCACTGTACTTGGCTTTGCTTTCATGTGAATTTGAGAACGCTTCTGCACTGTGCAGTGGCAAAATGTTCCCAGCTTCACGATGGATGCGGTCATCTCTTCTTATCGCGCCAAGAGTCCAGCCAAAATTGACCCCGCTGCTAGAGCACTATCAGATATCCCGGCAAATTTGGTAGCATCGCGTTCTTATTCTATGGCACGTGCATCGCATCAAGAGAAGGATGTCTCATTATTGGCTTGGATCCCTGTCTGCCTGGATGGATGCCTTTGTGCAACTGACGAGATAAGTCGAGGTTCTCTATTCACTTCACATGGATATTTGCTGCGATGTGAGGTGATTTGGCCATGGGACTCTCTGCAGTTATGCATGCCGTGATGTGCAGCCGTTACAGGTAAAGGACCTGGCCGGCAACAGTAACCGTCATGATATCCGTACGGCACTGCTACAACTCCATCATCAAACAACATGAGAAAGCATCCCATCTTTCAATTCAATCAGGGTAATCAGGGTCTCTGTCGGTAAGGTTGCATCAGTCCGTCTCCTAGCGGCTGTCATCTGCCACAACCCGACCTCGACAAGCGCAATCCCCTCACCAAGCAAACTATCAGCGCCCGCCCTCAGTGTGAGTCAAGCTCTGTTGACGAGAGTGTTCTTGCCAAGTCCCGCCAAGCAAGCATCGCTACCCGCTCGTCATCCCCGCTAAAGC
The DNA here is from genome assembly GCA_006518225.1 of Fusarium neocosmosporiellum. Classification (NCBI taxonomy): domain Eukaryota; kingdom Fungi; phylum Ascomycota; class Sordariomycetes; order Hypocreales; family Nectriaceae; genus Fusarium; species Fusarium neocosmosporiellum. The sequence continues at coordinate 36,387 of SSHR01001188.1, read as the reverse complement.
TTGATCTTTGCTTCACCTTGAGCTCTCGTTTGGTCCGTCACCGACACAGCCCCATGTTGCGTGATGCCACCCAAGAAATCCCCTTGCCAGAACCAGATGCCGCGCAGCCAAGGCCAGGCAAAGCACCTGAGCGTAGCGTTCTGGCCCTCGCTAGGTGGTCGTGTGTGTCGCCTGGGCATGCAAGCCACCGTCACTGCACCAAGGGTCTAGTGGTTCAATTCATCCTCGTTCGAGGCCTGGACACGCCGTTCGCTGTCAATCATTGCCTCCGCGCGGCCGGTGCCACGGCTGTTATAACTGACCACTGCCACCATCTCTGTTGTGATAACAACGCATCATGTCAAGGCGTAAATTGCGGATTTTTCTCAATTTATCTCGAGTCGACTCTTACAAGACGATTCTAGTTGACGGCGCTCTTTGCTCTTGATGACCCAACGCTGCCGCCGGGTGACGACACTTTCGAATCATCGCACCACCCCTGCCTGAGTCACTACTGATACCAATACCGAAGTCCGTATTTAATACCGAGCGACGAAATGGAGCCTGTCGGCGTAATCCTTCTCGTTCTTTTCTTGTTCCTTCTTATCATGGGCCCCCTGTACGTATCAATCGCGTTCCCTGTTTGCTTCTTCTACGAATCTCGACTGATTACTTGCCAAAACCACCAGGACATGCGTCAAGTTGGGATCACGCAATGAAAATGAAAAGATTTATAATCCGCAACCCGATCAGTTGGATCGCGCGCGCCGGAAGCTCAGCACCGTGACGACCTGCTCATCGGCCGCTCAGCGAACTACTCCGTCTGAAGATGCCGACATTGAAGCCGTGGCTTCGGCGTCCGAGCTCGGCGAATGGTGAGTGCATCCCCGGGGCCGAGGGCCCGGCTGACCCGCTTCCCTGACTCTCGGCCGGAGGCTCCTCGGCGGCGGGCCCTCCAAAATTGTCTACGGATCATGACTGATATCATGCAGCCCTATTTGTATCGGTCCCTTGGTCGGCCCCTTGATGCCGGAACCCGCACATACCGTCGGCGACGATCCGCCCCAGACTCTTGATCAAGCTTCAACGGTGGCTTCCAAGACCCAGTCACGGAGCGAGGGGGAGGGCACGGCATCGCAGTCTAACAACACCAACTTGGATATGGAAGACGATGACATCTTGACATTAAACACCTGCGGTCATTCATTCCACTCCAAATGTCTCTCATCATGGTTCTTGATCGAGCGGCACGACTGTCCTGTATGTAGGATGGCCTATTACAAGGGAGGTCCGCGACGCGAGCGAACCGTGACAGTGCCGCCATTCTTTTGATCCACGGCAAGATGAACAAAGATGACTGGTGTCAGGAAATCACCCAGACATCTCGGTCACAAGGGATGCGGCCACCCTCTCAGATCACTAATCACTAGTCGCCCATTTCTGTTTCAGGAGCCAAGATGATGCATCGGTCAATGGCTTGCAGCTTCTCGCAACATGACCACACGGTGGCGGCCAACGATGGCACAGGCGGGACGACAAACGGGGCGCGGCTTTCGTGCGAGTCGTGTGCTAGGGCAACATTCGAAGCACTGATTGTCGTTGGATGCTTCTCCGGGTGCTGACTGAGACCTCTTTAGCCAAACATGGAGACAAGCATGAGTCCCGTACTGTAGACCCAGGTACGGGAAGAAGCTAATTAGCACACCAGTTTGGACGCGAGCTTGGGCAGCTTGCTAGTTACTCAATTGGGAGCCTCTTGAGCTCATCCTGATGCAAAATATCAGCGACATGTCTCACACCCAGCTCGGGCGTGAGTGGTGCAGCATTTCTTCCAACACGACGGCACGCCCCCCGAGCTTGCGATTGGCTCACCCCAGCTCTGAATGCTTGCCAGATCTTTAGGCATTTGTTTCCTCTTCGTTTCTTCACGCCGATGATCTTTGCCGCTTGGACCTGGCAAAGGGCGTCAGAGCGGAGCAAACGCCCTCGGGGTACGTACCCTTGGCCAGCCCGCGATCGGCGATCCGTGACTTCACACCAAAAGTCGCGATGACTTCATCGCCATCAAAGAAGCCTCGATCGGTCAACGATCGATTTCGCCCGCGCTTAACAGCAGAGCACAGCACAGCACAGCACAGGCGCAGGGGCTGGAGCTCCGGGGGGCAAGCCCCCATCCATTGCTCATTGACACCTAGCTAGCCCGGCCCTGCAGCGGGCTCATTGCCCCGGAAATGCCCCTACCGCACCCAAAAGACTCCCCAATCGCATCCTTGGGGCTCTCGTCGGATAGCCCTATGCCCTCCCGTCACTGCATCGTCGCCCCAAAAGCATGCATGACCCGACGTGCGTCATTGGCTCTCCGGGCCAGATCCTCCGACTACAACCTCATAGCTCAAGGTCGTGAGAGATACAAGAGAGACATGCACGCACAATCAAGGCACCAAGGCAACTAGGATCTTCACTGCTCCTTCATCCTTCACTGTTGCCTCTACCATCCATGTTTACATGTTTATTTGAGGCTCTCGAGTCCTTGCGTCTCAGACCTTGCCCCTGCATCTCGCCTTGAGGGAGACTGCGCTACCTACTGTATGCGATCACGCCTCCTCGCCTCTGCTGCTGCGAGCATCTTTGCCCCTGTACCGAAGCACCGACACAGCAGAGGGCTCTCCAACATGACACCAAAGCGAAAGCGAAGCGGCCCTCATCCACCACCCCCAGCGCCGCAACGACCTGATGCCCCCAGACGAAGCAGCCGAAGACTGAGGGATGCTACCGCTGCCGCTGCCACCACGGCCGACCATTTCGCATCCGACAAGATAGTCATTGAAAGGGATAGCAAGGGAATCCAGAGGACTGAAATCCCGGACAAACGCAAGCATAATGCAGTGTGGGACACGGGAGAAGGTGTCGAGGAAGCTATGCGCGAGTTGAGCGAGATGGAACACAAACTACAGAACGCCGTGAGGAGACAGCGACTGGCGGTTGAATCCTCAGACCTTCATGTCCAAGTAGAGCCGACCCTGGAACGCAGTATTCGACCCAAGATGCGCACGCCATTACCCAATGATACCCTCCCTTCCGCCTGCGGACGAAATTCGGAGGCTATCGAAAAGGCCCCCTTGGACGGGCATCAGGCTGAGCTGGCGGCGGGTGATATTGTCGACGCCAAGCCCGACGATGAGGGTTTTGAGAGAGGCGCAAACAGACCTCCCCCCGTCAACAGCGACAGACTTCCCCTGCCGTGGTCGGGGCGGCTTGGTTATGTGAGCGCATCCCTATGAGGCAAGATATTGCCGCTCGTCCCAGCTGCGTGAGAGGCGCGACGGTGACTAACTCACACAGGCCTGCTTAAACACATATCTACGCAATGCAAACCCTCCCGTCTTCTCATCTAGAACCTGCCGAATCGCATCCATCCTCGACCATCGTCACCCCCTCCAACACCCTTCAGAACCTGAGCATCCCACCAAGAACCGACCCGACAAGAGTCAACCAGCGGATCGCGAGCGAGGACAAAAGTACGTGCAAGAGCTGGGGCTGGCCAACGCGAGAGATATTGTCAAGATGATTCGGTGGAACCACAAGTACGGCATCAGGTTCATGAGGCTCAGCAGCGAAATGTTTCCCTTTGCGAGCCATGAGGAGCACGGGTACAAGTTGGCACCCTTTGCAGCTGATGTCCTGGCCGACGCCGGTAAAGTTGCAGCAGAGCTAGGACATCGCCTTACGACACATCCCGGTCAGTTCACGCAGATTGGAAGCCCTCGAAAGGAGGTTGTCGCTGCTGCCATCCGCGACCTCGACTACCATGATGAGATGCTCAGCTTGCTCAAACTCCCTGAGCAAATGGACCGCGACGCAGTCATGGTTCTACATATGGGAGGTACTTATGGCGATAAGGACGCAACTTTGAACCGATTCCGCGAGAACTATGCAAGGCTGTCGGATGGTGTCAAGCGACGACTGGTGTTGGAGAACGACGACGTGGCGTGGAGCGTCCATGATCTACTCCCCATTTGTGAGGAGCTCAATATTCCATTGGTACTGGATTATCACCACCACAACATCATCTTCGACCCAAGTATACGAGAAGGCACCAAGGATATCATAGGTCTATATGACCGCATCAAAAAGACATGGACAAGGAAGGGTATCACTCAGAAGATGCATTACAGCGAGCAGACTGCCGGCGCTGTTACTCCTCGAGAACGACGCAAACATTCTGCACGAGTCAAGACACTGCCACCCTGCGCTCCCGATATGGACCTCATGATTGAAGCCAAGGACAAGGAGCAAGCCGTCTTCGAGCTGATGCGCACCTTTAAGCTGCCAGGCTGGGATACGTTCAATAACGTTGTTCCCTACGAACGCGAAGACGAGCCACGAAAGGCGATCAAGAAGAAGACCAAGAAGGGCAAGAAGAAGACCAATGGCGTCAACGGTGAGGTAGAAGACGAGATAGAGGTGCCCGAGAGGATCGTGAGCGCTGAGGACTTTGGCATGGGAGGGCCCAAAAACAGAGTGTACTGGCCCGAGGGTATGGAGGAGTGGCTGAGGCCCAAGAAGAGAGAGATTAAGAGGGATAGTCCGAGTGAAGATTAATGAGGGTTAGCATCTTTTTGCGGTTGGATCATGGACAGAACAAACTGGCATATGGGAGAGCGTCATAATGTTTTGCTTTTGGTGTTGGCCGAGGTGGCGTTGCGAGACTTGTATCAATAGCAATGACTCTGAAAAGTCTTTAGTGGCGGGCATTTTAAGAGGAATGAATTACCTCCGAGTTCAACAAGGCCTACACAAGTACAATGATGAGGCTATTCACAGACAGCCCAGATCGATTTTGTTTGGTTTGCAGATGTTGTCTACCCTAGAATGCACAGTGCAGAGCGAGCACCCGCTAATGAAAAAGTTTTATTTGCACTGTCCTCAGACTTAGCCGTCGCGCCTACGATATTCTTTTCCAACCTCACACCAACAGATTTCTTGTGTCTCGCTGCAAAATCAAGTCACAATGGATTCTAAATCTTTCAATGCAGGTAGCGACAAGTTTCTTCTCTGGTTCAAGTCACTCCCAGGGGCCTCATTCTCCGACGCCATCAAGATCGTCGACCTTCGAGACCGCGATGCGGGCCGTGGTATAAGTAAGTCGGCATTACTTGGTCTATTCGGCAATACTGACTTCTCTAGTTGCTCTACAGGATATCCCTGCTGAGACGACACTCTTCACCATTCCTAGAAAGGGCATCATCAATATTGAAACGTCAGAGCTGTCCAAGAAGCTTCCCGATGTCTTTGATCTCTACAAGCCCATTGATGACGAGGATGATGAGGCGTCGCGATTAGACTCATGGAGCTCCCTGATCCTCGTCATGATGTACGAGTACCTACAGGACGAAAAGTCACCGTGGAAGCCCTACTTTGACGTGCTCCCCTCCACGTTTGATACGCCCATGTTCTGGTCCGAGAGCGAGCTAGACCAGCTCCAGGCCAGTCACATGCGTCACAAAATCGGCAAGGCGGACGCGGAGAACATGTTCCGCAAGACTCTTCTCCCCATCATTCGAAACAACTCGAGCATATTTGGCGCCGAGAACCGAAGTGACGATGATCTTGTCGAGATTGCGCACCGGATGGGCAGTACCATCATGGCGTATGCCTTTGATCTCGAGAACGAGGAGGACGAGGAGGAGGAAGAGGCGGATGGCTGGGTGGAGGACCGAGAAGGCAAATCCATGATGGGCATGGTACCAATGGCCGACATCTTGAATGCCGATGCGGAATTCAATGTATGTGTCGGTGTGAGTGAGTGAGAGTGACGCAGCTGACTTGGATATAGGCGCACGTGAACCACGAAGAAGAGAGTCTCACGGTAACCAGCTTGAGGCCAATCAAGGCTGGCGAGGAGATCCTCAATTACTACGGGCCGCATCCCAACTCGGAGCTGCTCAGGCGATACGGCTACGTGACTGAGAGGCATTCTCGCTACGACGTTGTCGAGATTCCCTGGGACGTTGTGGAGTCAGTAATGAGGCTCAACTTTGGCATTTCTGGCCAAGTACTGGAAAAACTGGTATGTCTTGAAAATGAAGTCAACGGTTGACTTGCTGACCCGGGCTAGCGTCACGATCTCGAAGAGGAGGAGGAGTTTGAAGACACATTTGTGCTGGAGCGTGAAACTGGAGAGGTGAACTCGGATGGCACATTTTCAGGCCCTGCCCGATTCGAAAGCATGCCCGAGGATCTTCAACAGCAGCTCAAGGCTTTCCTCAAGGGGGTGAAGAAGGCCCAGCCTGAAGCTATTCCCGACAAGCGAAAGCGAGATGAAATTCACCATGCTGTGCTGGCCAAGACGCTGCAAGCTCTTGCGTCGGGATACCCAACAAGTACCTCGGAGGACCAAATTCTGCTCCAAGGACAAGACCTCAGCCAGCGGACCCGCATGGCTATCGAGGTCAGACTGGGGGAGAAGAAGTTGCTCCAAGAAGCGATCGCGTCGACTTCCTCGGTTGACGTTGAGATGACAGTTGACGATGAATCTGGACCAGCGAAGCGGGCAAAACGGTCGGGTTGAGGATGAAACCGAGTTGACGAACAACATAAGTCGTCTTGTTCCTCGACTTGAACCGTTTAAAACGGAACCGCCGTCGATCGACGGGCAATTGGGGCATCCCGAGACAGAACTCACTGTGATTGAGCCTCCGGATCCATGGGATCGAAACCCATGCAAGAGGCGCAGAAGGCATCAAATACCAAATGCGAACCATCCGCCCAACGCGACGAGGCAACAAGCACTAAATCAAATTACAATCGACGCGACTGCATTTTTCTCCTATTAAAATGACCTTATGCCCCGAAAATTCCAGTGTCTTTGCACTCCAGACTTATCACTCTAACCACAGCAAGTGACCGCGATCGACAACAGGCCATGATCTTCACGCTGTCGTTCAAAACAGGAGCAAGTTGCAATTCTTGCAGTACGACGAAAGATATTAACTGTGTACCAAAGTTCCTTCTCTTGAAATAACATACACTGCATTGGAACCCGACGACTAGTACTAGTGCTTGACAAAGCTGTCAACAGCATAGTCTCCCGACACGAGCAAGGACTCTTTTACAAAGCATTGGGTGGATCTGTTTCTGCCCGAGATAGCTAGCAACACCTGACGGCCCTTAATTCATCGCTTTCCGCGGCTCATCATCTCAGGCAACCACGTCTTGCATACCAGCGTCGTCGGCATTGGCTGTTACGGCGAGCACGAGTGTGCTGCCGTTACCAATGGCTTATAGGATAAATGCAGCCTCGCTAATGTTGCCAGTTCAAGATGATTTGCCCGCTACCTAGTCTTGGAATCAACTGATCATCTATCTAACCGCTGCAACCTCTACCGTCGGGTGCCTCAAAGTGTCCGAGATTCTGGTCGAAGCGTGAACATGGTGTGGATGCTACCAACAGCCTTTGATGGCTGTGCCCCCCTCTGACAAGCCAGCTGCAACTGGGATACGAGGGATTCATGGCTTCGACACGGACTATCCCGAGGTCGGCTCGGGATGCTGCCTTTCGGGGTGTATTGCTAGATCCCCGCGCTTCGACGCAGGCTCAAAGGCTTGGGCTTTGGTTGCTTTTTCGGCAATAGGGCCTACCCGCTGAAAGTCCCTCACCAAGAGATCCGGGCCAGACTACTCAGGACCATGTGGTGCTTCAACCCCGGGGAAGATCTACCATGCCCATGCATGCCATTTGGACATGGGAGTCTTCTGGCCTCAAACGCGACTCAGCTCCCATCTTCAACTGAAACCGCCACCATGACCGTAGAACCTAGCAGCAAGACACCATGGTGCCATCAACTGGGGAAGCAAGAGTGCTAGCGCCAACAATGGATCGACGGCCAAAGATCTGGAGGTCGGCTCCATTGGTCCGCGAGGGAGCGCATCTGCATCTCGTTCAACCGGTCTAGCATGGGATGGCATTACCTGGAGCCACACACCAGGTTCTGGTGTTCCCTTCAGCTCGAGAAACCCCCCGACCACATTTGCCGAGCAGGAAAGGGAGACCGGTGTCGACAAAAGATCAAGTGAGAGGGTCCGGGCCGCAGCCGCTCTGCATGAACTGGGGTCTGGCTCTCGAGACCAAGCCCCCCCATCACGTACACATGCTGCACTGCGGGACGCACACACCAGACTCGGAGAGATAGCGTGGAGCAGGCGTGGCACCAATCCTCGGGGTTAAGTTGAGACGAAGACCAGGGCCTCGCTCGCCAATGGTACGGCAGGGCTGTCGACAGTTGCCGAATCGGTCCATGCCTCTTAGATGTCTGGCAGACATGCACCCGGACACATGGCGTCGAGCTGACAGCTTCCCTCGGGTCGGACGTGGGGCAACGTCATAGTGATGCACCTCATTCGGCCGTTTTTGCTGTCTTTGAAGCTGTATCCCAATGTCAAGGGGATGTCCTGGAGGTGGAGCAGCTGGCCCTGGATGCCCTCTGTGTCAAGGGTTACGGCGGACAGCATGGCGGCCCAAGTTTGGCCGGCCTCACGCGGACGTTCTTGGGCAGCGAATTTGCGGCTCTGCCGCCGAGTTGAAGCGGATCCGGTCTCGAGAGGACATAAAGAGACGGAGGTTTACTCGAGAGGTTGACGAGGCTGAGGGAGAGGGAGAGAACGATACACCACCCTGACTATCTTGAACCATTCGCAAGAGGCACCTTCGACTTTGAACATGTCCCACAAAGAAGTGCGTTGGGATCCCTACGACTTGAAAGGCAATAAGCTAACAGTGACCAGCATAAATCCAGGAGCAGCGGCTCGAGCCGCGGAAGAGGAAGCTCCGGGAGCCAGACAACTAGCCAGCCAACTGGAGTGAGCTTCCTGTTTATTGTCAACAAACTGATAATCCGACAGCCAGACACAGACGATTATCATCATCATATTCCACCACAATCGCCAGGTGGATACTCGGGTGAGATTGCGAGCAAGGTGATGCGGTACTCTGATGGCGAAGTCTCAGAGGCTTGGGGATATCATTGGTATCGGGATGAACAATCCCCAGCTGGACAGCTCTTATACATCGACCAAGGGGGGAATTTTATCTTGGACCCAGCCACGGGGTACTACGCCTGCGCCAATGAGTATAACACCTTTGCCGTCGCTGCTTGCAACCCCCTACTCCCCATCATGGTCGTCAACCAAGACCCCCTCTATACTCCGACGAGCTGGGAGCTTTTGCGCATCTTTCATCCCCCACGCAACCCCGGCCTCTCTCAGGTGGTCACCCTCGAAAGCCCCATGGCAACTGGGGGTGGTCCAGTCCGCTACGTTGCTGGCCGGTCACCCAGCTGGATGCCCGGTCTCCTGCCCAAGACATACCGTTCGCCCAAGTCGAACCCGCCAGACTCGACGGGCCTGGGGGGAGAGTTGCCCATCATCCTGGGGCTGATGGCGCTCAGCCCTAAGCAGAATCACGATGACAATGAACCAACGAACCAACTGTTCCTGGGGCGGAATGGGTGGCGGCGAAACGAGTGGAGGGGTGGGAACGACGCACCAAAGGGTTGTGAGTATCTGCCCGTCATTTTTAGTTTGTTGACTTGGCCACTGATGACCTGGTCTTGATAGATCCAGACACTGCCCAGGACGACCCCTGTGCCTTTCTCGTCAAGGTGTTTTTAGATCCAGACAATCCGACGTGCACAGCAGAATACCTCAAGTGGGTTGAGTGGAATACCATTCTTGTCCGCGAGTCAAGCAGATCGCAGTGAGACTCTAGGTCCATCTATTCACTCTGGCACTATGGATTTGTTGCCCAGTCTCCGGGTTTGACCATTACCCTTCCCCTCGCTGATTCATTCTTGAATTTTGAATACGTTACGTGGTTATTTCGGCCATCATGGGAATCAGATTGACGACGACGGTGTGAAGATCGATCTTGTGGTTTCTATTATTCATTCCTCTCGCTGAGTTTTCGGTATAAAATGGTCCCGTCCCCTTTCCTACTCAGCTCTTGCAGCTAGCTCCCTTTAGTTGTCCATCTCCTTCATCTCGATGCACCTTTGATCACCTTGAACAAAGGGCCCTTGCGCTTTCGATGCGGGCCATGAGCAATCGCATCGACATGTCGGTGACGCTGAGATGGACATGCTTGAGAGGCACGGCTCGGTTGGAGGGATGGGTTGTTTATGTGTAAATAAATGGTTTGTCTCTGCCGTTCAAGACTGAAATCAGACGGCATCGGGAAGTCGCACGGCAATATCTCCAGATTGGGTGATGTATCGCACCCATGGGAGAGAGGGATATTGCAACTGGGACAGTTAGTATGATCCGCGAATATTTATGAGTGTTACGTACCTTGGGCTCGGTAATCTTGAGATACCGCACTTGGATTCCACTGGTGGTGAAGTAAGGAATCTCAAACTTGACCTGGATAGGTCGCTTTGCACCCTTGCCGACTCCAACACCACCCATGCTTCCACCGAAACCACCCATCATGCCACCACCCTGCTCGTCATCGCCCCTCACGCTCGGCAGGCCCAGCTCAGCGCGCATGAGGAACTCCTTGCCGCCACCGAACTGCTTGATCTTCCAGACAATGGCGCTCTGCTCGGGCGCATAGTGGACGGATCCAATGTTGGTGCGGAAACGGGGGCTATCGGCGTCGTCGGGGACGGGGACGACAATCTCGACGTTGTTGGCGGTACTGCGGCGCTTGAACTGGGCGCGAGCCTTGAGCATGTACTCGATACGGGAGCCCGAGTGAGACTCGACCACGCACTCCACCCAGATCAGGGGCTTAACCTGCGTGTTGAGGCGGTAGGACATGAGCTCGAATTCGCCGTCCGGAGGGATGAAGGAGATGGTTCGGTCATTCTCGAAACGCGACAGACGCACGCACTGGTGGAACTTGACGTCCTCCATCTCGATGGCCTTGCCGCGGGTGGCCCGACCCGTTGTTTCAAACATGACCTTGTCGTTGAGGCCCAGACGTAGCTCGGGCATACCACTCAGGTAGCACTTCATCTTGATGGCGCCAAGAATCTCGGAGCGGAGCACGTTGCCGTTTGCGGAAACGAGAAGGTTGAGGGACTCGACGACGTCGAGGAAGACCTCGTTCTTGCGGTAGCGGATGCCCTCGGAACGCCATGACACGGCGTTTGTGACGGCGATGGGCGGGCGGGCCTGGATCTCGAGCTTGTGGGACTCCTGGGTGATGTACTCCTGGAGGATCTTGGACTCTGTGGTCTGGGGGTAGCCAAAGTCCATCATCTCGTCGAGGAGCTCGTAGATGATGACAAAGTTGTCGCGGATGGACTCTTCTTCTAGAGCCTTGAAGTACTCGGTAAAGACCTCGACGATCTTGTGGAGGAATAGGAGGATCTCGGCGGCGTTTGTGTTTCGTTTTGTGAGGGCGAGGAGATAGAGGTTGTTGTGGCGGATGTAGAGGTACTGCATGGGGGAGCTGGTCAGCGAAGCTACAGCTGCAGCTCCAGGGGATGACGCACGTTGATGCCCTCGTGGGAGAAGCATGGCGGGACGGCGGACGAATCCTCCTCAGCTTCTGAGAGGAGGACGGGGAACTTTTCGACGGCCGACATGGGAATGTCACCTCTGTAGTTGCGGGCGAGAAGGGTCTGCGCGAGGCCAGATCAGCGTCATGTCGGCGATGGTTACGGCTGCGGCAGGGGATAAGCTGGACGCACCTTGCCCTTGAGGTCGAGGAAGAATAATGCGGACGCCATGATGAAGGGTTTATGGAGGAGTAGCGGGAATTGTTATGTTGGAGGAGAGACAAGTCAACTCGAGGTCGTAGGTCGGAGGGGTAGAAAGGAGGTCGTTATATCGTCGTCAATTGGTGATGCGACAGGAGAAGCGCGAGGATGGACAGCTCGAGCAGGAGGATCTAGAACTTGGGACGACGATACAGAGGGCGAAGCACGAGAAAAGAGGGAATGGAATAGAAGAATTAGGGGGTTATACAAGAGCGCAGGCAGTCATGATTGTCCGCAGTGCAATATGGTATTGGTCAGTTTCAAGCCAGAGGTTCGCTGGCATCTTTTGGGAGCAGCCTGGCCGAGCGTTGACGGACAGGGTGTTGGCGTGGATGAGGTCGGTAAAATGTCGGATGTGGTGGGGTAGCTTGACCCGTATAGTCACGTGATGAAGCTGTTTGCGGGACTGTAGAAAAAAAAAATTGCAGAGCTACGAAGCTTCTCTTTTCTTTCTTCTCATCAACGCACCCTCTAGACAGTGCAGACCATCATCTAGCCCGCAACAGGGTGGCATTCTGTCATACCAGCCGTGGAGCCGTTGTTGAAGCTGCGATTTCGTGGTGCGGAGAAGGAGAATTGTGGTTCCATTAAGAACTGCCCGAGTATTTACTTTTCTCGTTGCTTGGGCGGTGTCAGAGGAGCCGGACATTTTTTTCAGTTCAACACAGATGCTATTTATCATGCGATGGAAGTTGTTGAGCTTCATGGATCATCTGGACAACTGCCGATTGGCATCCAGAGAGGGCATTATCAGGCCAGCTTATAGCTGATCTCGAACACAATGCCGGGATGCGATCCGAAGTGTCGACACCAAGCCGTGGGCTGCAAACTTTCATCAATCCCCCTAGCCTCTGGTGGGTGGCGCTCGTTCATGTGGTAAAGGCACACGACCTTTAGCTCGCTTGGAATCCTTTTGTTGGGGAATGGGTCTCGGTGAGCGAGCGTCGACCGCTGGAATGAGCACATTGTATCGTGAAAGATGCTCCCATGGCATCGACCGGGGGCCAGTCGACATCTCGCATGTTGGACTCCGTATCGGGCACTCTGCTCGCCAAACAATGGCGATACCATCTCCTCGGCATCAGTTCGACCCACTAAACCTAAACAAGAAGCTTACTCCAACAGCTGTCCAGAACTGAGGTCCGTGATGGTGTCGAGCTTCGGCCTCGGCTGGAGGGAACCAGAGTTTGCATGTTAAATAATTGTCATGTCACGAAATTTCCTATTGCGATTGCGAGGTGTGTTGCGGCCACGACCTTGTTGGATGTGAGTTGCCACCGTTGGCACATGTCAGATGCCTCACATGTGTTTGGTGTGGTGTAGTCGGACTTTGACGATGCGAGCCCTCTTCCCTCAAGAGAAAAGACCGGCAGCCCGGGTACGTGTATCTTGGCTGAGGGGGCATCAGGCACAGGCTGAGACTTGCCAAGCGGGCCGAATGCCGATTGGTTTGTGTGATTCTCGAGGGGATTGGACGTGGACGGTGACAGTGTCAAGACGGCAGACCTTAGCCCGAGATGAGCAAGCCCTGAGCAAGCAGAGATGCTCGACTGGCATTGCGACAGGATTGGTGGCAGGATAACTAATGACTCTAGCGCATTGATTGAGCGAGGATATGATCCTCCGTGGATAATGAGTGTTGCGTACGACATCAGCAAGTTGAGTTGCAACGGCCCAGGAAACAAGATTCGCCAAGTTGATCCTGTTAGCGACTCTGGCATGACTCGGGCGGCCCGCCTACCAACGTTGACCCGGCAGGCACGCAACGCAACGCAGCGCAGATTTTAATCTTTGCATGTGATCCAACCGCAAATGATTTCCCGCGCCGCCATCATCATCATTGCCCCGGCTTTGACACGTGCTTGAGGTGGGAGACCCGCCCAGGTCCTCCTCTTTAGGTACAGCCCCAGTATTCCGGCACCAGGAGAAGAATGCGACTTAAATCTTGTGATGGCCAGGAACGTTAATATTCCCACTGCCCTCTGCCCTCCTTGCTGGGAGATCACCCTGTCTCAAACGTCGTCTGCGGAGAGAGGTTGTCGCCCCGATAACCTGGTCCTCTACCCCTGCGGTACCTGCTGACTGAGACCGACACAGGTTCCCGTCCATCCCCTATTGACCGTCTCACAGGCTTCCAGGTTCTAGCGAGGCTTCTTCCCCACTGGTAAATCCACTTCGAAAAGTCACGGGCATCCCATCCCATCCCACTCTACAGAGTGAAGCCTCTGAAGCCCTCAAGCCCGGCCCGGTTTTTAGTGGGTTCGCGCCGTCGTCTCGCGCGCCTGCTTTCAGCCGGTCCCTGCAGCTGGAGCGACCCGTGGGCGCCTGACGTTTTCTGCTTCTCTTCCCCCCCACGATCGCTCCTTCCCCTTCCTGTTGTCGTCACCTCATCCACCACACGAGGCGCCCTTCCCATCTTCCTTTTCCCCCCAACCATTTTCTCCTCCGCTTCTTCTCCCCCCTCCACCATAAGAGAACCGAATCGCCGGATCTTTTTATCCCCTTCGTCTCGACGACCTCACGCTTGCGTATACGGCCCGTGGCCGCTCTATTATTTGTATCCCGTCCCGATGTCCGATTGACGTAGCCGTCTTATCACCGACGCCCAGCGCCGCCATGGAGCACAATCACATGCTTGCCCCAACGAGCGATCGTGAGACCTCCTCTCGCGAAGCCCTCCTCGGGCCACCGCCTGCTCGACCGCCGCCTGCTCGACCGCCGCCTTCTCTCATGGGATTTTCCCCTCCAGCTTATTCCAATTCCGCCCATGCGATAAAGCTTCCCGATGTTCCCAACACTGAGCTACCACCACTATCACATTTCGAGGCCGACAACGATATCAAGCTGCCGTCGCTCAGTTCGTTGACTAGCGACATGGCCCTCGATCCTCCCAAGAACCATTGGCCTCCGTTGAATCCCATTCACCCATACCATGCCCTGGCGCCGTTGGGGCCCCAAACTATGGATAGTCCGACTCGAATGGATCTCGATGCGAGCAGTAACAGCGTCGTCAGCGCTCCATCCCCTGATCGACTCCTTGATGCGAGGTCAAGCAGCGTCAGTCTTGATGACCCTGACGTGCGGTTAGCCGCCGAGGCTCTCGGCGATTTGAGAGCGGGTTTGTGTTCCTCATGCATGCGATGCGCTATGCGTGGATCATGGACTGATAATTGTCATAGACTTCATATCATCACCCCCTCACAGAAACACATCGCTTCCTGTGAGCCCGCCGACCTCTCACGGTTTCCAGTCGTCGAATCGAACTCAACCACAGTCCCCGCAACCGGAGCCGTTATTATCCCTTCTTACAACGACACACCCCTTGTTGGCGAGCACCATTGAGGGCGCCACCTCGGCGTATGGAGGCGCCAAGAACTTTTCTCCACGTTTCCGATCGGGAGCTGAATACGTTGAAGGCTACCTGACACCTATCGCGAACACTGTCGGCTCTGTCGGTAGAGTGACAGGCGTTGAAGGTGGTGTGCGATGGTTTTTGGGTGCCGGTCGGAGACAGAATAGCTCGGCATCAGATCTAGAGGCCGGTAACAGCAAGAAGCGGCGCAAGGTGGACAACGAAGGTGAACCGATCAGCAACAAACGCCTTGAGGGTGAAGGCATGAAGCAGATCGCTGGCCTTCAGCAGCTTCCAGCCGATGCTGGAACACAACAAGAGCCCTTCTCGCCTCCCACCAAGGCGTGCTCTCGTCGCATGTCAACAACAAGTACCATTGATACCCTCCCGGCTTATGATGAGTTGCGATCCCCCGCCTACACCGAAACAGCTGATACGCAAAGCTCATCGCGACCAACCTCGCGGTCCAGCGGCGCCTGGCAGTCTCGATTGATCATGTCGACGTCGGGGTTGAGCGTTGCCATGAGTGAGGAGAGTCTTCGCAGCCTGAAGTACTGTTTGCAATGGCTCCGATGGGCGAATGGTCACATCGCTCGTGTAATCAGCGCCTTGAAGACCACTCTCGAGCAGTACGAACAGGCAAACAACCCATCTGCAGCACAGCAGAATGGATCAGAGAAGCAGCTCTTGCAGGGTGAGGTCAACAATGTAGCGCCTGACAACTCACAGCAACAATCTCGAAGTGCGCTCGCCGCCCGCATCTCTACTCTCAAGGGCGACGTCTTGAAGACTCTTCAGGATGCAATCTTGACTGTGTCAAAGTATGCAGGTGGTGCTCTACCCGAAAACGCACGAATTCTTGTGCGCCGCCATCTCACGAGCCTGCCCCAACGGTTTCGTGTCGCTACCCAGTCAGACAGCAACCAGAACGGAGACCGAGCCAGCGACTCGGCTCTTACCGAGGGTGCGCAGAAGGTGCTTGTCCTGGCCAAGGAGGGTCTGGATATGGTGACTCAAGTGAGTGGTGTTGTTGATGGTACCATTGTCAGTGCCGAACAATGGCTAGATCGCATGGGCAAGCGAAGGCAGAAGAAGGATGAAGAGAAGGCCGTTCTGCCCAAGACTGAGCCTGAGACCAATGGTGATGTCAAGATGGGCTGAGGCGGCATTCTGGCAGACAATGCTTGCAGATGATGGAGTTGTGACGAAGGAAACGGAAAAACAAAAACACAAGGGGATCGCAAGCAAGCCTGGAGCTTCTAGGATGTGAATTCAAGGGCAAAAGAACAGGCGACTGGCGAACATGGGTGGATGATTTGATACCAACAGTCCCGCAAGAGGCGGAGAGTGCGCGTTCCTTTACAATGGTTTCTCCTGGATGGATGGAAACGAACGATGAGCAGGAGGCTGCGATGGGGTTGACTATAACTGACAGTCTTACTGACGCTTTTCTTTGGGTATTATCTGGTTGTCTTGGTGTATAGGTAATAGGGCGTTATTGGTTGATTAATAACAATGGAAGAGACAAGGAGTGTTGTGGAGATGTATTCTGGGGAGTGTTGATGGGCTTTCCATTCGATTTGGATGTGGATGCAAAAACCAAGTACTTTTGACTTGGGGAGCTGCTTTGTCTTGTCTTGCCTTGTCTTTGCAGTCTCGGGTTGTTTTTTGATGGTCTTGGATGCTACGCGATGGCTGACTGTTTCTGGCTGCCTGGCTGGAACAAGACAGTCGCAGAGGAGGTTAATCAACAAGGTTGATGCTTTGTCTTGGTAGGGAGGCCTCATGGCGATGTTGTAGCGAGCTGTTTCTGAGCTTTGTTATTCAACATGGTATTCCATGACGTTTCTTGTTGCCCACGTGGATGATCTCGCATTGACTATTGTCATGATCAACGACTAGGGGCTACTATATCGATGCGGTTGGTTCAACTTGTCTGAGCTGAACTGTGTCTCTCCGCATTTATTCGGCCTTGGATCCAACCAAGCCACACTGACTCTGGCTGGGCTTCTTACGTAGCATGCAGATCGAACCAGTCTCTACGTTTTCTCCACCGGCGGGCGTTGTGCCGCGTTGCTCGCATTCGTCGTATCTGATTTACAAGACGAGTCTGCCTGGGAAGCGAGGGATACGGGCCGTGAACGAAAGTAGCCCACGTCATGCCTGGTTATTTCTTGGTGCAAAGCCACTGGCAAAGATGAATTAACCAGTAAGAGCGTTACGTTATTCCGAGACGTCTTCAAGACAGTAGGGCGGATGGTGGTTGCTTAGCCGGGACAGGGCTGAATCAGTTGCGTGCCCAAAGAGTCGGGAGTAATGGCCATGGGGCTATGTATTGAAAGTAGAACTTGCAAGAGTATTGTACTTGGAGCGTGAAAGTATATAAGTGATGCGCTCCCACATGGAAATAGATAGAGAAGCAGGGCAATCAAGCCAACACCAACACCATCACCATGAAGCCTCTTACAACACTTGCACCCCTTGCCCTCCCAATCTTGGTCGGCGCCAAGGGAGACCCGACTTATACATCCCATTCTCGCCCTACAGCTGCTCTCGATTCGGGACCCGTCGTCGGCCAGACCACCACTCTTCCAGCACCGATTGCGCCTGTCAACAAGTTCCTGGGCATCCCCTATGCCGCCAAGCCAGAGCGATTCAGCCGACCCAAGAAACCCGAGCCTTGGACGGAGCCGTTGAATGCTTCCGAGTTTGGACCTTCGTGTCCGCAGCTGTTTGTCGACAATGGTGAGCAAACCACTGTGTTCCAAGTGAGGATTCGAATCTGACGAGTTGGCAGAACTCACTCCCGGGCTGGATATCCTCAAGGACTTTTTCGGCACCGGTTCTGAAGAGAGTGAAGATTGTCTCTTCATCAACGCCTTTGCTCCCACAAGCCCTCGGCCTCCAGAGGGTCGTCCTGTTGTCCTGTTTATCCACGGAGGTGGTTGGCAGCAGGGGAACGGGCAGATTGACTTGAGCGGCCTCGCTGGGTATGAAGACATTGTTGCGTTTGCTTTCAACTATCGCACGAACGGTGAGTTTAAAGTTATTCCATACCGGGCGAGTTTACTGATGGAGTGTCAGTCTTTGGGTTTCCCAACTCCCCAGATGTACCAACTGAAGACACCAACCTCGGCTTGTATGATCAGCAGCTCGCTATCGAATGGGTTCAGGCAAATGCTCGTGCTTTTGGAGGTGATCCAACCAAGGTCACCATCTGGGGTGAGTCTGCGGGCTCCATGTCGGTCGATATTCAAGTCAACGCATACGGTTCCAAGTCGCCGCCTCCTTTCCGCGGCGCGATGATGTTCTCTGGACAAATGTCAGTTGGACTCCTCGGCAGCACTGCTAACCCAGAGGACACGACCAACTGGGACTCTCTGGCTGGCGTGGTTGGGTGCAACGACACAGAGGACCAGCTGCGGTGTATGCGAGATGTGCCAGAGAAGGACCTCGTCAAGGCCATGAGCACGGCGCAGGTTGCGTTTCTCCCAGTGACTGATAACGTTACTCTTCCTAGCGGACGAGCAGAGAGATGGCGAGAGAGAAAGAATGCCAGGGTTCCGGTATTGATGGGCACGATCGCTGAGGAGGGACGGTCGTTGGTGAATCGGAACATCACCATGAAGACGTTTCTGAATGCTTATCTCGCCGAACCATTGGTCACTAAGAAGCAGCAAGAGGAGATTCTGAAAGTATACAAGGCCGATCCCAAGCTGAAGAACGATTTTGACCTTGCTTCGGCTATATATACCGACTTTTTCTGGCAGTGTGTAAGTGCTCACCTCTCTCTAAACAGTCAGTTCTGACATATGTGACAGCCTCAGGGGATCCTGGCAAACATTTCAGCCTCGATCGACAATCCAACATGGCGGTTCTACTTCAACACATCAATCACAAGCCTCTTTGACGAAAAATACTCGTGGATGGGAAAATTCCACGGCTCCGACGTGGCCCTCCTCTTCAGCACGCCCACATTCGAAGGCGACGCGAACGGAACACCCTTTACTCCTCAGCTGTACACGTTTGCAAACTACCTCCGCGGCGTAGCTGGCCAGTTCATCAGGAACCCAGCAGCTGGACCGGGGTGGCCGGGTGTCGGGTCGAGGTATGAGCCGTATGATGTTGTGAGCTTGGGGGGCGAGGGCGGGTTGGCGGGGGCTACGGTTGTTGATGAGAGGGTTCTGGATGAGCGGTGTGGGCTGTATGAGGAGATTTATCCTGTTATTGAGAAGTACGTCTTGTCAGCCTAGGTATTCACATGCCTACAGTTGACATCAAGTTGCTCTGATTGTGCTGCTGCTCAGTCAACTTGGTTTCAGCTGTCACAACTCATTATGATAGCTCATACCCTGCAAGATCCTTCCATGCATGTTCATGTAAAAGATAGTCTATGCAAAACTCGACTTGAAAGTCTGACCAACATGTGCCTACGTCACTCTCGAACCAGAATGATTCCCCACAAGCTTCTAGTCGGCTTCTACATATGCCGGCACCACGCCATCTACCGAGCCGGTTTCCTAAATAAGCGTGCAGTCAGGGGAGGTGATAATTCACTTACACGATATCACCATGTTCCTTTATACCGAGGTTTGAGCTGAAGGCCATATCCAACGATATTCCAGGTGAATGGGCTATCCTGACGCCCCCGGGGACTTCCATGCGGGCATTATCAAAGATTGCGAGCACAATTGTCGATCTGGATTCGTCCTCGGCAACTCCGAAGTGATCAACAGGTTCGATGTAACTCATCACCCCGAAAGCCGGCGACGAGTTCCACTATGGCTCTTGTCTCGGCAGTCGAACGAACCACGAGGTATACAGCGTATTCGAGCTTGTGGTTGACAAGAATATCGCTGCACGGTTCTAAACTACGGATCTCCCGGGATACAGATGGAAGACTATTGAGAGTCAAGCCCACAAGGCACTCATTCTGATGAATTCACAAAGACAAGCAGGAAAAGGTTATAGAATGGGGTATTCATCTTCGGTTTTATTCATTAACATGCTAATCTGTGCAGCCCATTTCTCATAAAGATCTCGACATCTTAAATGCCTGTCATCACGTTAGCAACTCATTCTCAAACACCACTTCGTCTCACTCACCAATGGCCTTGGCAAGAGCCTTGCCAACAGCATGCGCGGAAGCAGGGTTCTGTCCAGTAATGACCTGTCCATCAACAGCCAGCTTCTCACCCCAGTCCTCGCCCTTGACGTAGTTTCCACCGACGCGCTTGATCTCATCCTCGAGGAGAGCAGGCATGGCGCTGGTCAGCTGCACGGCGTCCTCCTCGGAGTTGCTGAAGCCCGCGACGTCACGGCCCTGCAGGAGAGGCTTTCCGTCGATGGTGACGTTGACAAAGACGATGGGGCCGTGGCAGACGGCGGAGACGGGCTTGCCGGCCTTGTAGAACTCCTCGATGAGCTTGATCGAGGTCTCGTCCTTGACGAGGTCAAACATGGGGCCGTGGCCGCCCGGGTAGAAGATGGCGTCGAACTCGGACGCCTTGCCGAGGAACTCGCTCAGAGGCCGGGTGTTCTCCCAGATCTGCTTCTTCTCATTGAGGAACTTGACAGACTCGGGGTCGTTCTCAAACATCTTGATGGAAGCCTCATCCAGGGGAGCCTTGCCGCCGGCGGGAGAAGCGACAATGATCTCGGCCTTGGGGTTGGACTCGTCCTCGCCAACGAGGTCGTAGTAGGGATGGGCAAACTCGGGCTAAGGATGTGAGCCTTTGTGTGACGTGTGAGGCGGGGTGAAACATACCAGATACCAGCCAGTGGGATGGCCATTGTCCATCTTATCGCGGGAGGTGAGAACGACGAGAACCTTGGGAGCCATTTTGAAGAGATTTGAGCTTTTTCTTTGTAGATGTAATGAATTGAGATGAAAGAAGAGCTATGGATGTTGATAAAGATACTTATCTACGGACTGCCACACCTTATATACCACCTGCATTCCTCCACCGCTTCATAAACTTTTTCTCGTATCCTTGCAGACTCGGGACAACTCTTTTACCCGGGCATGACAAACCATCCATCAGTATCGTCGAGAGCTGACGTCACACACGCGGGCGTAGCCGTCCCTTCTCGGCATGCAGCCCCGAAGGTCTCCGCTTCGTAGCGCCGGGTTTAAAGGGTCAGCTTTCGCCGGGTGGACCAGAAGCCTCGGCACGGCCGTGGGGCGGGACCGGGCCGACTTGGACTCGAGGTTGAGCCTGAGTAGAGGCTATGTTGAATGTTCTAGCAACTGGGAGATTTTGATGGAGGTTTGTAAGCGGTGTAGGTATTGAGGGCTTCTTGAGCTGAGATGAGACACTTGGCTCAGTCGCTGTCTCACATTCGTAATGTTGCAAAGCAAACAGAGGCTGTCCTGGAGTCAAGGAAGACTCCCAGGATAAGGATATGAGCTTATACTCCCCTAAGGGCCCTAAGGGTAGCTATAAGAATAACAAGATAGTGAAAAGAAAGCCTCGAATTAGGACATTTCTTTCAAAACCTTTGTATATAGACTTCATTTGCCGTTCTGGTGTCTTATTTAGTCCTCGACCCCCGTGACAGGTTACGTCCCAAGATCAAGATCAAGAAGGTAGGTCGAGGCTCTCTAAGCGCAATAGCAGAAAAACAGTCTGTATCATTGCGTAGAAGAACATCATTGCTCCGTGTTGGCTAGAATGGTCTCTTGAAGTTGCGGCGTGTTAGTCCAACTAGTCACAGTGCATCGAAAACACAACATACCCTTCTATAGGACAGCTACTCACGGATTTTTAGTAACTACAGCACACAATTTAAATCTTAAATATCAGGAGTAAGTCCCAAAGGCGCTCTTTTTCACGATTACATCCATATGTGGCATCCACTGTGAGATGGCCTACCCTATATTAAAACTAGACAAACTTGGGGACAAGGATGGTCTGTGGTTTCTTGTTACCTTCAACCAACAAACTTGCCTAAGTAAACGACAGCCAAGGTGACTACCAACTAGTCACCTTCAACTCTGCCTGCTGCCCATCCAGATGTCCTCTGCCCCTGATCTCATCGTTCTCCCTCCAGAGCTTCTAAGCCATGTCTTGTCCCTCTTGCCCCAAGACGCTCTGCTTCAAACGCGACTCGCCAACCGCCACTTGAACTCCCTGGCTACCCCCAGCGCATTTCGCTATATCCGCTTAGTTGCCTACAGCGATGGCCTGGAAAGGTTCAGAGCCACAGTCGACTCAAATCTCCACATTCACGTCCGAGATGTCTCTATCGATACCTAGCTTAGCCCCGACTTTGAGTACCAGATGCGCAATAGCTGAGAGCTGCCAGAAGCTTTTATCAATTGCTTCCCATTTTTATCCTGCTTCCAAAGTCTTGACAGTCTACACCTCAGATTCCACGAAGACTGCGCAGAACCAGGGGAAGGCGACGCTGATGAAGACAATGATGATCGATTAGAGATTCTTGTCAAGATATTCCAATCTCTAGCAGGCAACTGGTCCAGAGAGCAAGAGAGAATAGCAAAGATGCGTGAAGATCTATCGAATTTTGACTGGTATCCCGACGAAAAGCTGCCGCCGACCTTAAACAGACCCCCCATTCAGCTTTCCAGTCTGACCATCCGCAACTTGGGCGACCGTCACGACCCATGGTTTGCTTCTTCAGAAGCCTTCAAGTTGGTTGTGGTTCCGGCGCTCCGTGATCTCAGGCTTCACACCACGACTGAGACTATAGGGGAAGACAGGAACACCAACAACGCTTCCATCACCAAGTACATTTCGTTTGAGAACCTGTACATTACGTGGTTGAGCCCAGATGCCATCGCAAACCTTCACGCACTCTCCCTCTACTACCAAGTACTAGGCTATCGCTGTCTAGGATAGCCAAATTTTTCTAAGCAGCCTGAGTTAACTCGGTATTTGTTTGGTACTGCCTGGAGTTTCTTTGACTGGTTTTATACCAAAGAAACACGGAGAAACTCCAAATAAGCTCCTCTTGAATACATACACGCATGACTCTAAAGACAAACTCTCAAGAAACCACCGATTCAAAGTTTCTCCTCCTTTCAACGCCGCCCCCGAGATCCGCCTTTGATCTTTCGTCGAGAAAGCTAAAAAATCCCCTTTTTCTTTTCAAAACACAACCTTTTGCCATGTCTACTCCTCACAAGAGAAAGGGCATTGGCAATCTTTTCAACGTCGATACAAACATATCCCAATCCTCCTCCTCCTCTGCTTCTGAAGCGTCTAGCGCAGTTAAACGATCCAAGATGCTCTCTGATCTCAGGGACTCTATTCGACAAAACTGGCCCGCTATGCAAGCAACCAAGCCAGAGGAGCTTTCTCTCACCATTCGCGCCGATTCTAGCTACCGCACCTATGCCAGCGACCAAGACATCAAAGCCCTCTTCGAGAAAGCGACTCGCTACTTAGGTTCCCTTGGAGAATCACAGCGGACACAGTAGTAGCAAGAAACCCTGCTGAATGAGATCTATGAGGCTATCATTCACGCAATTTTTGGTAGCAACAGAATTGAGGGAGCTGGGCTGGGTCTGGATGTCACTCTTCACCTTTGTCGCATGGTTTTGCGAGGGGAACCAGTTCCAGAGATTGATGACCGTGACCCAGAATACGAGTCTAAGCTTCTGGATGTCTTTGGTTGCGACAAAACTCTTCGAAACCAGTCACGCCAGTTTGTTCTTCGAGGACGTCGAGAGATCGTCCAGC
Source organism: Fusarium neocosmosporiellum (assembly GCA_006518225.1). NCBI lineage: Eukaryota > Fungi > Ascomycota > Sordariomycetes > Hypocreales > Nectriaceae > Fusarium > Fusarium neocosmosporiellum. The sequence continues at coordinate 12,589 of SSHR01001188.1, read as the reverse complement.
ATATGAGAGCCTTCCGACACATCATCGACCGGTTTGTGGTGAAGAAGGAAGACCTGACAGAGGACCTCGTCAAGGAAACCCACGCCATCCTTTGCCAAGGTGTCTCCATCATCGACCCTGAACATCCTGAAGTTCCTTCCAAGGAGTACGCTGGACGCTACCGCAGTGTCACCGTGGGAGCGGGAAATACCATGCTTGTGGTGCCCAAGTTCATTCCCGAGAAGATGCGCGAATTATGCGCCGAGTTGAAGAAGGATATTGAGGAAGGCGAAGCTCGGGCCTCCCTAGATCCATTCTCACTCTCTGCCAAGTACTCGCTGAAGTTTGTCGAGATTCACCCATTCCAGGATGGCAATGGACGCATGTGCAGAATGATTCTGAACGTCATTCTCTTTCGATATGCTGGAATTGTTATTCCAATTGGAGAACGGGAAGAGGATCGTGTCGAGTACATGGACATCAAGAAATGGGCATCTAGAGACATGGAAGGACATGGGGAGTACGCTACCTTTGTGCTGAAGAAGAGCACTCAGATGATTCGGAAGATGAAGCAGAAGCTGCATGGAAAGAAGGCTTGATTGGGCATTCAAGATCTGGTCTTTCGCAGGAGAGACACAAGCAACTGTTGCGCTTCAACTTCACGGACGAGTTGAAGGAGTGGAGAGAGTGGGAGGGGGAATAACGCGACTTTGTTACGCAGATGGAGCAGGAAGGGGAGGAGTGGGATTCTGACGAGGAGCTGTTTTCTAAATGGAAGATGGAGGATAGGCTGAGGGCCAGGAGCGAGGCGGCGCTGGATCTTTTTGTGTCGACGGTGGATGGCAGGGCAAGGGCTATGAGATGGGAGGCATATCTTCTATCAGTATAGGGATTTATGTACTTGGGAGTATTTTTGATGCCACCGTTAAAGGTTTATGAAGGACTTGCTTGTATGGCGGAGCTGCCTTGAGACTGCAACCTGGCGTATATGGCAGTTTACCGTATAGATCTTATAAAGAAGATGGCATGATATCAATTCGACTTGATCAAATGGCCAACTATGTCAAGTATAAAGAGAGAAGTTTGGTTCCTTGGGGATACGGATACCGTCTTCGACCACCGCGGAACGCAACACGCCCAAACTCACCTTTAATAAATTTCAATTCAAAGAAATACAACGGGCAAAATGAAATGAGTGTAGTAAATCATTAGGATATCTTCTTAGCATAATGATCTATGTATTTGATAGTATATTTAATGAGTGTTGACAGAGCTCAGGGAAGGGTTTATTTGGAGGCCCTGGTGGATATAGGCAGTTTGCCGTTTGCATTGTACGAAAGAGATATTATAAGGGGTATTGATTTAACTCGATTGAACAGCTAAATTTCTCCAGCATCAATGAGGGTGGTCTTTTTCTCCCGGCTGCTGGAGCCCAAATGACACAGGGTGAGATGCGAGTCTCACCTCACAGCATCCTGGATAAATATGAAGTCAAAGAAAGAGGGAAACATCAAAATGAAACAAAAATCTGTAAATACTTAAATGCGTCTTTTGCACTTTCCTTGCCAATACCCTGCCATGAGCGCGTGCCGTTGGCTTCATTCCTAATTGGGCACCCAAGCGGCTCCGATAATATCACGGGAACCACTTTCAACCTCACATGACACCCTCGTCTCACAAAGACTGTCTCCCTCTCACCTCACCTCTTCTCTTTCTTATCAAGATACGGCATCTACAGACGTATGTAAACGATTAGAACCACCGTCATGCCCTGGAAAGCCCCCATTCACCACTTCTCCTACCGCTACCTCATCATCCCCCCAATCCTCCTCGCCCTCGCGACAATAATCGCCCTCTTCATCCACTCCGACGTCAACGCCGCACTCCTCTGGTCGCAATGCCACTCGCGCGCGCGTCTCCCAGGCCTCAGCCGCATTCCCGGAATCGGAACCCCGCTGTGCTACGTCGTGAGCTTCTTCCGCGCCGCGATGCACTCGGTCCGCAGCTCGGCCGTCATGGCCGTCGTGCTCGCGTTTGTGGGTGGCTTGTTGACCGTCAGCTCTGTTGAGGCGGCGAGGATATGTAACGCGCCGAATGTGCTTATTGCGTATCCTACGGGGCCGTGGCTTGTGTTTGATCTTGTGGGTGGTGCTGTTGTCTGGGAGCTTGTGATCATTCCGGCGTTTTTGCATCGCGCGAGGAAGGTCATTGCTGAGCAGGAGAGACGGGATGAGGATGGGGAGTCTCGCGATGTTACGAGCCGGCATCTTCCCGATAGTGAGCTTGTGGCTATCCCCGTCAGCGTCGCCCTTGGATACTTTCTGCCGTCCTTGTTCATGTTCTTTTTCACATCGCCAGTTTCTATCGGCATCTGGCTCTTCTTCCCCATCTACGTATCCCTCATCCGCCAGGCCACCCGCAAGATCGTCAACCTCGTCAAGAGAGCCGACCCCACTACCATTCATCTCGCGTCAAGCCGACTTTCGCTAATCTTTGTCTACGCGCTCCCCGTCATCTGCTCCATCCTGGCTCACATCCTCGTCATCTGGAGCCTCACCCTCCCCGATGACCGCAAGGAGATGACAAAGTCGACCATTGTGTTTATCGAGGTGGACATCCAGTTCATCTTTTGGACCGTCTTGTACTGGATGCTCGTCGAGGTTGGATGGAGGGTTCCATTGACTACAGTTGTCACGTCCGTCTTGGTTGGTCCTGGTGCGGGAACTTGCATTGGTTGGGTTTATCGAGAGAAGCTCATTCATGATCACGAGGAGGTTTCTGAGGAGAGTGCTGAGCCTGCTGACGAAGAGACGCCCTTGCTGCGTTAACAAGTCAACAACCTACAAGATACACCATACATCCATAGAACAATACATCACGTTAATGCATCAATCATCTCTTTTACAAGTCTTGTTCAGCCGAGACGGTCGTCACGCTTTGTACAGCTTCCAGGCCTATTTCCCCAAATGGTACAGTACAGATATATGATACAGATTAGTCCCGCTTCAACGCCCTTCTCCTCAGTCCTTTGGCAGCCTGGCCAATATCCGCTCCCTGACAACCTGTGACGCCACCACGGCCCCGTGCTGTAGCGTGATGGCCCCGATGATGGCCATGATGGCTCCGTTGAGCACCACCTCGAGACCCGAGGCCTTGAGTTTTCGCACCTGTTTTGGTTAGCCGGGTACATTTCATTTCAAGCTTCTGACCTACCAATCGAGGCTTCCACCGCACAACATCAATCAATCCCACCTGGGCCGCTAGGTGGTACAGCTTGTCCTTGCCGGCAACATCCCTTGGTCCCTCCATGGTCAGGTTGTCTAGCGACTGTAGCTGGGGGTGCTCAAACGGTGTGCGCTCGAATTCGTCGGGAACAATCGACCCGGGGATGGGGTCCTTGGCCACAATCGACTTGGTGGTCTCCATGATCAAGGTCATTCGGCCTAGCGGGCGTCAGCATGCCAATTGGTCTCTTCCCGCCTCAATTGCAACTCTCCTGCCTACCTAGCAACGCCAATCGGTCATTGAACCCTCTCCTTCCCTGGTCGAAACTCTTGTGCGTGACGGCCAGCCACTTGAGCTCCTCGGGCAGAAGCTTGCTACCGCCCTGTCCCAGCAGACGCTCGTACACCTCGTCAAGCTTCCTGGGGTCATTGTTGACGGTCCAGACCTTGTTGTGCGGGTTCTTTGCAAAGTCGAGCTGCAGGGGGGCCTTCATCCCGACGGGCGTCTGGCTCCATCTCGGGACTGGCTTCTGTGCTCTGGCGGCGGGCGTCTTGAATGATTCCGGGGTCGTGGTCGTGGTCGAGTCGGTGGCGTAGGTGCGAAGACAGGGCATGAGGGAGCGGGCGACTTGTCTGCTCCGCGCGAGGCCGGAGCGGCAGGGTTGGAGGGCCATGGCGGGGTGGGAATTGGAGGGGGACTTGGTCGGATTTGCGCTGGATTGGAGGTTTGCCATGCTTGAAGCTCATGGCGAACATTTTCTCAAGGTCACGTGTTGGGGCCGCTAACTTCCGTGTTCGGCGGCCCCACTCCGGCTTGGCTCCGCTGGTCCAGGAAGTCTTCAACACCAAAAATGGCCGGTGATGATGGCATTTTTGGCTTCACTTGAGATGATGAATATGTTTTTCTGTCCTTCTGATGGTGTCTGTATATTTAACTTGTATACTACTTTCTCACTAATGGACTATTAGTGTTGTGATGATTTCTTCTGACAACTCACCCTTTCACCTTCCAGTTCCTCCATTGATGCAGTCTCTCCTTCCTCAAGTCTGTATTTCTATCTACCATCACCTACACTGCCCCAGCTCATTTTTCTCTTCTGCATAATCCCTCGCATCATCACCATCACCATCTACATCGTCTACACAGTCTTTTTGGTAACCAAACATGGCCATCACACAAGAGCCTACACCTCCGGAAAGTCTACACACGGAAGAGACCTCCATCTCTGCTCAAGCCCCCGAAAACCTCAATCCGACACAGGGTGAAACCCTCATGAGCGATCCCCAATTTAGACAGAGCCTCAGGGACCTCTCTCAGGCTGTTGCCTCTGAAAACGCTCGCGACGTCGACGAGTCTCGCAAATCGACTCCTGTTCCGATAGAGGATTCGATGCTCCTGATGCGCCTCTCCAATGCTGAAACCATCAAGGACCTCGCTTCTCTAGTCGCCTCATCTTACGCCGCGCGCGACGTCTACGAGTTGCACAAACCGGTTCTCATCTGGAACACTCTCCTCAAGTGCCTGGGTCCAGATGGCGTCAACGATCTCCTGATATGCGCCTATCTGGACGGCGAGTGCAGTCCCTTCGACCTTGGCAGTGATGGATATGTTGGCCGTGCGATACAGGCATGGAAAGATGGAGTACTGTATCCGTCATGGGGCGTCGTCCCCGACGCCGATGTCGTCGAGAGCATGCTGTGCCACTATCTCAGTATAACCAACGTCGTCAACCGATTACTAGCCCAAAGGCATTGTTTCAGATCAGCTTGGGCACAAGTTTATGGGGATCCGCTCTTCAACAAAATGCAACACATGACAGAATCCCGGCCAATCTGGGAGCAAAATAAGCCTATTGACATGAAAGAGCAGCGAGAGCAGCGACTCATCTACCGCATCTTCTCCCTTGCCTATATCGTTTGCCAGGCCTGGGATCGTCGGGATCCGATCCATTATCGTCAAGGTGCAAAACTGTTCTCTTCGATATCCGACGATGAAGTAATTGGGGTCTGTCGGCTCCTCTATCGACTTGGATGTTGCAAAAGTGTGGCAAATGATGATGGGCCGGTTGGAGAGATGGTCAAGATATTTCATCTGGTACGAGGCACCTGCCCAATGTATCCGAATGAAGCGAAGCTTGAAGCTGTCATCCTTGGCTGGGTTAAACCGCATCTGACTACGGAGGATATCCTTGAGCCCATCGAGCAGTAGCACAACTTGAGACCAATCCGTCGGTATCCAGCTTCGTGCAGATGCCCTTGGTGTGCGTCCTGCACATGCCAACCGTGCAAGGGGTGTGTTGAAAGGGAAAGGGAATTGGCGCAATTCGGGTGCATTTTGCTTGATGATGATGAGTAATCGAGCGTTGAGAGAGAAGTTGTGCAGTTTGAGGATGAGGCTGAGTTTTATACATCGTGTCGATACTAGAATTGATCCATGGAGTTTACCCACCAAATTCTGCACCTAGTGACCGACCCCTGTAATCTACTGGACCCCCAGACGGAAACCCCTGAATTTGCGCCGCTAAACCCCGCCCCGCGCTGCTGCCCCAGCGACCGTTACAGCGGCCAACCACCTAAACAACTCTGGACCTGCATTTCGTCTCAACCTCAAGTTCCACGTCGACTTGAACCTGCGTCATCGTCAACTCCAACATGGCCTCTTTACAGCAAGTCGACGGCGATCTCCAGAGTCGCCTGGCCTCTGTTCTCCCGTCAGGCTACGACTTTTCCATCTACCACATCTCGACGCCTCCCACAAAAACCGACCCGCTGTACTCTCCTCCCCCGAACGAGCGCCCTGAACGAACCTACTGCGAGAATCACTTCCTCGCCGTGTCCATTGACGCACCCGCGCAAGCCTCCGAATCGAAAGACGCATCCGAAGCTGTGGATGAGCCCAAGAAGCAAGTCCTAGTTCTTGGCGTCGAGGTTTTTATCTACACGACTGCTCAGTCGACCACGCTCTTCGTCTCCAAAGCCGACTCTACGGGGTACCTCAACCTGCTGGAGCTTCCCAAGGGAACTTCGAGTCCGATTAGGGAAATATGCGCTACGTTTGTTGGGTTCTTGATTGAGAAGCGGAGGAGAAAGGATATTCAGTTCGTTGTCAACTTGTTTGCGCGCGCTCAGGATCAATACCTCTTCCCTGGAAGCGTCGACTTCAGCGGGAAGCATGTCCTAGACGATCGAGGTCTTATCAAGTGGTGGTGTCGCGTGCTGGATCCCCTCCTCGGCACAAAGACATGGAAGAGCGCAAGGGGATACATTGTCGTCCCGGGCCTGGAAACCTACGAGACTCGAGCCCTGACGCCCCGGAGCGCCGACTCTCGCTGGGAGTTTACGCATCCCCTGGAGCGCATCTCGCACTACTCCAAGGAGTTTGACTGGGTTCCGCCGCGGTGTCTGATTCCTCACTTTCCGGATGATCCCAAGTCGAGGTTCTGGGATGAGCTTGAGGAGGAGGCTGCGAGCTCGCAGGCTATGAAGACGACGGGGAGCTGGAAGAGCGTCAAGACTTTGGATATGTTTTGGGAGATGATGGCTTATAGGCAAGAGTGCTCGAGTGGACGCATGACGGGCTTCATCTGGCTCGTCTTTGGTGACAAGGAAGAAGTTGAACCTCCCAAGTCGAACGAGTCGTCTCAGTCCACTATTCCAGCGCCAGAGACGCCAAAGAAGCAGCGCATCGCCCAGATCACACCAAACACCACTCCGAGAAAGCTCTTCCCCTCAAAGACTGATACCGAGGAAAAGGCTAAGTCGAAGAAGAAGACCAAAAGAAAGACCCTCAAGGGCCCGATTATTGCCAGGCAGCCTCGCATTAAGACCGAGAGCCGGAATTACCTCCTCGATCGGCCTACTACGACGGCATATTACTCTTGGACACCTGAGGGCCGGGGTGAGAGGATTGTGGATGAGAATGACTACAAGCGTATCGTGGAACTGCTGCTTCACCTGGACTTTGCGACCCTTAACAAGGCTGTGGGTAGCACCCGTCGCTGGGTCAGTGAGGTCGGCGGAAGAGCCAATTGGGGAGCTGTCGTCAAGGGCACACGAGAGCCCGTGGAGATTGAAGGTGCTGGTGACAAGCAAGTGAACAATCTGTCCGGTCTGGTCAAGAGGAAGCGCACAGATTCAACTACCGATGATGAACCTGGCAAGGTTAACGTCCTTGCAGCCGGATTGGTCAAGAAGAAGCCAAAGGAGGAACCTGGCGTTAATGTACTTTCTGCCGGACTGGTGAGGAAGAAGTCCAAGGAATGAAGAGATGTATAGTATTGTATTGGATCTGGGCGTTGGACAGGATAGGACCTAGGGTATGTGTTGGGCTTGGAGTTTGGGTTGTATTGGCTATAGGGAAGCAAGAGCCTTGTTTGATGATATACATTATTCTGCTTTATCAATGTTCTTGGTTCTTTGTCGGCAAAGGTCATATCCAACATGGCAAAGGGCGGTCTTGAATTTCTCGCCATACGCCTCGTTGAGGGCACACAACAACCAATTGATACACTCCTAGTTAGACAACCGAGCTGAGCACTCCCTCAGCCGAGCCAGTTAGAAACACAGCAGGGTAAGCCATGAAGATGTCTTTGCGAGCCATTGGTCTATTCATCATAGCCAAATCATCCCCTGAGGTGGGTTAAAAATGCAGTGCAAGCCGTGCGGGCCTCTGCATATGTACATGTTCAGGTTCAGGCTTAGACAAAATACAGAGATAAATCTCTTACCGAGGCAGGAAGAAAGAAAAGAGGCGTCGTAGAGCCAGTATTCAGTTGTCTAACCTAAAAAGATTACCATCACGACGGGCAAAGAGCAGTCTTTCACGCAACAAGATTCCAATGTGGTCTCCTTTAATAAGTCGATATCTACACAAACCAAGGGTAGCTGATCAAAGGTTATATCTAAATAATAGAAGTGCCTTTATGGCCCGCCACATGCTTTGGTATAATATCCAAGCAGGCAGTTACTACATGCATACCTGGCAACCTGAGATCCTTAACTCGACCCGTATCAGGGGAAGTCTGCCTCCTTTGCCAACCCCGGTTGGTGTTGTCCATCACGGTCAAATCGTCCCTCGAGGGGGGTTAAAATTGCAGTGAAGCGGAAAGAGTGTGAATCCTCCAGCCTGCAGCGGCTCGCCATGTATGCAACAGCTTCATCATAACCAAGTCGTCCCTTGAGGCGGGCTAAAAATGCAGTGAAGGACCCCTAACCCTACTACTACGGTATGACGTGGTGTACCCCACAACCGCCGGTACCCCACAACCGCCAGTCCAAATAGCCTCACGTTGACCATGCGCGCATGATATGACTGCGCGATTTCTCAACCAAATTAAATGCAAATTAACCCTTTGACCCCTGCTATTGTATGGGGCGAGCTAACATACTTTACCCATCATACCATAGTAAAACCCCTCAGTGTCTAGGCATGAACTCGCACATGAAAGGACAACTACCCCTTGTCAAGGTAGGAAGAGACAGTGTCTGTTTGCCTGGCCTAGAAAGATTACCTTGATAGGTACTCCGTAGTAAAGAGTAGTCTCTCAAGCAAGAAGATTCCAAGGTGGCCTCCTTCAACAAGTCAATATCTAGATAAACCATAGGAGCCCGATCAAAGGCTGTATTAAACTAATAGTTAAACGTCCTTTTGCATATCCCAATACATACTTTAACACGACCTCTAGGTCGGCAATTCATACATGCCTGCCTGGTAACCTGAGATTATTAACTCGACCCCCATCAGGGAGAGTCTGCCTCTGTCAACCCCGTCATCACGGCCAAGTCGTCCCTTGAGGCGGGTTAAAATTACAGTGAAGCTATAGACACTTTTGCCAGTAGCGGTGGATACCAGACAAGCTTGCCAACACCGGTGGATACCAGACACCTTTGTCAGTAGCAGTGGATACCAGACATGCTTGTCAACACCTGTGGGCATCGAACAATACTTGAGGCCGGGTTGACGTTCCAGCCAAACGATTCTCGGCTGTTTCTTTACCCCCTAGACAGACTCCTCCAGCCTGCAGCGGCAAACTATACAGGACCTCAACCGAGTCAGTCAGAAACGCAGCAAATTAAGCCACGAATATATCCATCCGAGCCATTGGTCTACTCGTCGTCCCTTGAGGTGGTTAAAAATGCAGTGAAAGGACAAGAGGGCTCGGTGTGAAATCATCGTGCATATTTGGTCTCTCGAAGGCGTGACGAAGGCGCCTGGACTTGCTTGGCTTGGTCTTCTGAGGAATACCGACCCCTTTTCGAGGACAAGATATCCTTGTGAGCTATTGGCCTGTTCATCATGACCAAATCGCCCCTTGAGGTGGGTTAAAAATGCAGTGAAAACGCCCCAAACGCCCGCCATTTCTGGGCGGCTATGCAATGGCTCAGCCGAGCCAGTCAGGAACGTAACAAGGTAAGACACTCCCGAAAAAATTGCCTGAGAGCTGAAGTTTGGCTCTTCTGGAGCCGTGGTGAAACGAAGGGCCTGGGCCTGCTTGGAGTGGTCTTCTGTGTCTGAGATTGCACTGAGATGAAGGAATATCATTCTTGTTGAAGACAAGGACCTCAAAGAGACAGCATCTGGTTGGCTAACCTGAAAATATCCTTCATCACGGTGGACAAAAAGCTGTTGTTCAAGGCCTCAAGCAAGCGGTTTGCGAGTTGGCGTTGTTCAATAGGTCGATATCCAGACAACCCAAGAGAGGTAGACCGAAGGTCAGATCCAACTAATGGCCAAGTCCTGTCTTGTACATCTCATCGCACGCTTCAATATGGCCCCTCAATACAATGAATACGTATCTAGCCCGTGTCGTGAGTTTGCCTGGCTTTGAACCATGCATTAGGAAGAGTCCAGTTCTTCCGCCTGCCGCGGTTGGTGGTGTTCATGGCAGCCAACTCGTCCCTTGAGAGGGATTAAAATTGCAGTGAACATGCGAGGCCAGATACTAATAATCGAGGCCCGATATCGTACAGCCTTATGCAATGAATAATCAAGCCGGGCCAGTCAGAAATGTAGCAAAGGGGGCCACCTCTGAAACAATCCTTGCGAGCTGCACTTTAGCCCGCAAGGGACGTGGTACGGACGTGGTCAAGGCGCTTAGGCATAGCCTTTTCAAGTGATTGAGCTTGAACAAGGCACACGAAGGAATGTCTACCACTTGCCGAGGCCATGAGGGAGGGCAAAGACCCCGGGTAGGCGGCGCATGGCTTACCAGCGTGGAAAGACTGCCGTCATGGCGTTATCCACCGTTCAAGGTGTGAGGCAACAGGATTGCAAGTTGGCGCCATTTAATAAGTCGATATGAAGATGAATAACGGGAAGCGGATCAAAGGATAATTCTAACTTCCATACACAAGTCCTTACTATATACTTTAATATAGCCCCTAAATTATATTTCTAGCCTACTCTCTGAGTTTACCTGACTTTGAACCGCGCATCAGGGAGAGTCTACCCCGGTTGGTGTTATTCATCGCAGCAAACTCATCCATTGAGGGGAGTTAAAATTGAAGTGAAGCAATTCCCGAAAGGCGATGTCCCTGTAGACTCGACACTGCCCCCCTAGAGGTGTGATGAAGGTGTCCAGGCCTACTTGGCATTTTGAGTCGTTAGTTTTGGACAAGGCACATGAAGGAGTGACTACCTTCTTTATCAAGGTAGGTAGGAAGAGAGGAAAAGGCCCCAAGGAGACAGTGTATGAATGGCTAGCCTGAAAATGCTACCGTCGTAGCAGGCAAAAGCAGTCTTTCAAGCACGAGGCATTACTTTATTTAGCAAGCGATATCCATGATAAACAAAGGGGCGAGTGTTTAGCTCGATGGCTTGGTGATTTGACGCCCATTACCAGTCGGCAAACATTCATGATTCCCTCCATTATCTTGCCTTGAACATGGCAATCTAGGAGTGGGGACAAAGGTCCGCGGCAAAGTAGACTCCGTAGCAGCCTTCTTGTTGTATACTCATGATAATTCTGAGGTTGAGTTGGAGTACAAAATATCTCTCTCCCCAAATCAATAGTCATATTACTCACGTCGATTCATAGCGTGACAAGCAGTTCATGAGCCACGTCGGCTTGTTGCTCCGTAGAGGATAACCATTGAACAAATCACACGTATGTCACGCCTTCAATGCTAAAAAAAAGTTATACTTCATATACAGTTCATTCCTAGATTCTACCCTTGTATCTCTTTTCCTACCAATACACGGCCCAAAACGCCTACCTCAAACCCAATCCGATATCCCTCACTTCTTCAAAAACTGCAGATTCACAGGCGTAATCGCCTCTCCACCCGACAACACCGCCATGATGTTCCTCATGCTCAGCTCCTCAAACCCCTTGTGAGTGTCCACCGTGCCGCCCGCGTTGTGGCACGTCAGCAGCACCCTCCCCTGACGAGCCAACTCCAAGAGGCCGGCGTGCATCTTGGGTTCTGTGGCGTGCACGTCGAGGGCCGCGCTGGAGATGTGGTTGTCTCTTAAGGCTGTTGTTAGGGCGTCTTCGTCTACGAGGCTGCCGCGGGCGACGTTGACGAAGCGGGAGCCGCGCTTGAAGAGGGGGAGAGTTTTGGCGTTTATCAAGGTTCCGTCTCCGGCGGGCGTGCAGAGCACGGCGCAGTCTACACGGGCTAGGAGACTGGCGAGGGTCTCGTGGTGTGTGGCTCTCAGGGGAGCTACTACGTGTGCTGGCTTGGGGAGTACGTCGTAGTAGTGGATATCCATTCCGAAACCATGGCGTGCGCGGGCTGCGATCTGCTGGCCAATGTTACCAAAGCCGATTAGTCCAAGAGCCTGATCTCGCAGGTTATACGACTGCAGTGTTGCGTCGCGGTGGTTGATCTGAAAGGCCTCCTCGTCGCCCGACATGGCTGCCGAGATGCACCAGGGGAGAACGCGGAAAGTAGAGATGATGGCGGCAATGGCAAAGTCGGCTACTGCTTCGGCGGCTGCAAGACCAGAGTTGCAGTAGATGATCCCTTGCATCCCATCAGCCGCTGAGTACAGGTACGGCTCATGTATACTCACCTCGCTCGCCTAGGAGCTTCGTGTCTGCCCAGTCAAACCCGGCGCCTGCACTCGCAAACACCTTGACACTCTGAGGCAAAAGTTCAATCAACTCGGCATCCCAATTCCCCATCTCACCCCCGGTACCCCAAAAGGGACGAAAGATGGCCTGAAAGTCCCCCCATTGCCGCTCCTTGAGGGCCTTGGTGAAGGCCGGGCGCTGCCGCTCCTCGGCAGAGGGCCTCACGAGCTCGCACTGGCCGATGAAGCGGATGTACGTGTCCGGGTTGTACTTGATGGGGTCGCCAATGTGCAGGACCCGGGGCCTTGAGGAGGAGGAGGAAGACATGGAGAGCTTGGTTTGGTAGGGGGAGCCGGGGTGGGAGAAGAC
>SSHR01001187.1:0-16931 GCA_006518225.1 Fusarium neocosmosporiellum | reverse complement strand
CTCTTATACCTGTGTTCAGTCTACCGATCTCAAAGGCAGCAGGCTGTTGCCTGATGATAGTTATGGTGTAGCGTTCACGCTGACCGTGGGGCTATTCACGATGGTTGTGATCCTTGCCTTTGACATCACACATCACAAGAAACGGTATCCAAGACAAAGAGACGATGGGATCAAGACCACAACAACGCTTCTAGGCCAAGAAAAGGGCGTCCAAAGAAGCTCACGCCTTTGCAAATTATACGTATCAAATCGTATATTAACCGACACCGTTCTCCTACATGGAATGATATATTAATTGCGCTTCAATTAGATGTCAGTATCAAGACCCTCCAGAACCGTCTTCATAGCCATTGGCGTCGCCAATGGCGGTCAAAAAGACGAATCAAGCTATCAGAAGAAGACGCGAAAGAGAGACTAGAATACGCTCGATTTTGGATCCGTCATCTTGATGATTATATCAAGGTAGGAACCCTCAAAGCTATGGGGTTCTTGCTGACCTCTCCACGTAGATTTGCTTCAGCGATGAGTGTATAATCCAAAACGCCCCGAATAACCCTGACGGCTGGGTCTTTCGCCGACCCGATGAGAAGTATCGGAAGGAACTTGTTAATATTCAGTCACACGGAAAGCCCCGTAAGTCAATTATGGTGTGGGCTGGCATCGTTGGAAGGAAGAAGACTCATCTCATCGTCATGACGAGGGATCCAACGGCAAAACGGAACGGATTTTCAAGCTGGGGCTATTGCAGGGCATTGACAGAAGGTCTTCTTCCCTTCCTCGATGAATTCGACCAATTTCAGCAAGATAATGCCCGTATTCATATATCAAAGCAGTCCTTTGACTGGCTTCTTCTCCATGGCACCCGGCCCATCATCCACTGGCCCACACACTCACCCGATTTAAACCCCATCGAGCACCTTTAGAAGGCATTAAAGGTCAAATTAAGAAGATTATACCCTCAATTTACTAGGCTAGGGAAAAGCGAGGCCGATACGGCCTTGATGATAAAATGGATACAAGAAGCGCGGGAGGCGTTATCTACAGAGCTGATTGAGAAGCTGACTAACTCAATGGAACGTCGGCTACGCGCAGTTATTTGCGCGCGCGGTTGTTATATCAAATATTAATTTACGGAATCAGGGCTTCAAATTGATATAGCTTTTGACTTTATATAATAATTAATTATCGAGTAATTGCAGAGTGTTGTTGAAGGGTGAAAAATGAGGCCGTATAATTGGGGTGGGGTGATTCCAAACTTTTTGCGTAAGATTTTACTCCATCCTGGGGGTTCAAGAGAAAGATATACTATTCAATCTAAGATCATAAAGAGAAATACACTCGAAAAGCCACGAATCATCCGACTTTAGTTCATGACAGAGTGCGACAGGGCAGAAAGAAGCCAGTTCGCCGCGTGTCAAGCAAAACCAGCTGCTGTGCTACCATACTAGTTCGGAACTGCTGGAACGTCCTAACCCCGCCTCACATCTTGGCGGTCTTGTCGAAGATGACCTTTTTGGCTAACAGCGTGTCAGTATACGCCAATCACGCTCCAGGGGTTCAAGATAACTCACAAAGAGGAAACGGCGTCCACTTGCTCCCATCTTCAGCCAAGTACATCTTAAACGCGCCATTTACCGTTTTGCTCTTCATCTCCCCAGCGGGGCCTGGCGCTCTTCTCAAATTGCTCAACCGAGCGCACACACGTAGCATACTAGCACCGGCAACGGTCACAATCGGACGACCGAGACATGCATGAGGACCCCAGCCGTGGTGGATGTACAGGTCATCCGGCCGGTCCAACTTGATGTCGTATGGATCAGGAAACTTGGATGGGTCCAGACCGGCGGTCACAAAATCTGTGAATATGGAGTCGCCCTTCTTCAAAGGTACAACGCGAGCACCATCTCGTACGTCAACTTTGTCTGCAACCACGGTTCGGAGAACCCCGAAGGCGGGAGTCGAGAGGCGGAAGCTGATGCGTGTAAGCATTGTTCCTGTTGTATGGGGCAGTAGGAAATGAGACACGTACCCTTCCAGGGCGTACTTCTTCAGCTTCTCGAAGGCTTCCAACTCGTCCGACATGGCAAGCTTCTGAATCGCAGGCCAATGAGAGCAGTACTTGTCAGACAAGTACAGATCAATCATCTGAGCCCACTGGGCATCTAGTTAGATCCGCGAACATTCACCACAGAAGCCATTTACTTACACCCTGAGCCTGGGTAGCACATGCTGCTGCAGCAGTAGGAATAATTGCCCACACAGCCTCATCGATGCCTTTTCCGGGCCCGAGCAGTCTTTCAACCAGCTCCTCGCCGTAGCTTTCTAGGACTCCGTCACTGGAGGCTGTTCGCAGCACATGACGTAGGGAAGGGAAGCTTTGCGCTTTGATCCCCCCAACCGTTCTTTGCATCTTCTCGCCAAGCTTTTTGGTTCCCGCTGCAGCTATAAGGCGGTTCTTAAATGACGCCGCAGTGTCTAAGTCGAGGAAGACGTAACCGAAGAGATCAGCGAGCGTATCGCTTAGCGCCCTAGCTGTGTAGCTATCGGGTGCTGCCCCATCTTCCTGGAGAGGAATGTCGAAGAATCTCGAGACAAAATGGGCATGGGCAAGGTTTCCAATGCTATAGAAAATATTAGCCCAACGGCCGGGATGCTTCTGACTCTCATGCTTACTCCCTTACTATGTCCACCTGGTAGGATTCGCCAATCTTGTGGCCATGCTGGCGTAACAGTGTGGCAGTAATGGACTCGTAAAACTGTCTTACTTCCTCTAGGCCCTTCTCTGGGCTGTAGAGGCACTGTTTGACAAATTGTCTTTGTTCGGCGTTCGCTAGGGCGTCTCCGCTGAGCATGTAGTCATGGTGGGTCAGTTGGAAAGTGTGATTTCCCCCTTATGAATTGTGAGTCTTGCCAGAAAGGTTAGAATTGCGTGGGGATATCTCACATGGTACATGAAAGCGCTCCTGGTCACTGAGGACATCCACCACCCCCTGCCACGTAGTTATTGGAGTCGGCGGCTCAATGAACGAAGGCTTGCTATAGTCAAAGTTCTGTGACGTACCGAGCTTCTTGAAGGCTTCAAGGTTTGCTTCAGGTACAGTGAAAGGATACAGAGCGTACACGCTGTTTGAGCGGTACCACCCAGGGAATGCCCGCATCAAGAGCTTGTACATCACTCCGCCGCCAGCAACGTCAAAGTCAGAGCTAACTTCTGTATACCTGTTTCGATTTCAGGGCAGTGCACATGATAAGTTCAAACGAGGTGTCTTACCCAAAGCTGGTTAGGTTTGAGGGGCTGTAGTCAACCGTGAAAAACCTATCTCCGCGGACGAGTGCAACAGCATCGGACAGGATTGCAAAGGAGGTAGTGAATCCTGGACACAATCCAGAGCCCGGAACCATGGGTTTCTTGGTCTCTTCGGCTAGAAGCCCTGGATAGAGTTCGACATTGTCTGGGTGTCCATACATCGCCTCGACTGTTTCGTGAAGTTAGCACCGTCCCACCAACCACACGACCTACAGATCGTTGTCTTACGCGCTTCAGCCACAGACGGATCCGGGTTAATGTCCGCTAGGGAGAGTCAGCACGAGTTATCGCCGGTATACGCATGGTTGCGGACTTACTAAAAGTGGTGTATGGCTTCAGCTTGAAGAACAGCCTGAATTCGTTCAACGTCGCCAAACCCCATTGACGCCCTTGCTGTATCCCGTAGACTTCCACGGCCTTGAGAACACGGGGAATATTTCTAGCTCCAAAGGCTCCTAGAATGAAAAGAGATATTTGTAAGTACGCTTGACTGGTCGGCGGCAATAAAGCTCATTGCGGGAATACATGCCGGCAACATTCTCAGTTCCTTCTTGCAGGAGCCGAACCAACTCGGCATCCGGAAATGTCCCATCTTCTAGCCGTGTAAGGCCACCAAAGGTCCACTTCTCTGGATCCCCTGGCAGACTAGAGCTCCATTTGCGGATGCCTTGCAGGAATTCGTCGGTGGACATGGTATCTTAAGGATGTATGTGGTCAGTATTATAGCGAGGATTCTTTGTGGAGCTGCAAATGCTTTACCAGGATTAGCATGGGGACCGAATACTTCTTTGAAAAAGTCATTCGCCCACGCTTCGTCTTGCCTGCTCACAGCGCTGTGCCACCTATATATCATGTTAAATTCGACACTTACCTGGTTCCCGATTCCCCGTGGAGTCCCCTGTGAATCGAAGACTTGACTGGAATCCTCTCGAGGGTCCAGTTTCCAATCAGAAGGAACGGGATTGCGGTTGAGATTGAGAATAGTGCGGAGGTAGTCTGACACGATCATATTCACGTAGAGACCACATGTGACACTGCAGAGACATTAGCTGAATACATCCTTTAGTTCGGAGTGGGGAACCTACAGTCTCCCTGTCTGGAACAGATCATTGTCGCGCTTCCGCTGTGCTTCGTCGTAGTCTGCATGGCCAGGTGTCACGCCGTCAGCCAGGCTGAAACGCCCGTCCTCGTTGATGGTTGCCAATTCTCCAACTATGTAGTTGTGGAAACGATTGAAGGCGATCATCAGAGCGCAAACACCAGGAGGTTGCGTAAGGAGTCTGTCCTCGGAAAAGGCATCATTCTTTAGGCGCCCATCCTTGAAAGTCCGGACCTTGGTTTGCTCTTCCGTGTTTTTTCCGTAGAGAGGTGACAGATCAAGATATGACGAGTTCCTTAACTTGTTCATGTCTCCCTCATCGGTGTGGAAGAGATATGTGAGTGGGTCAGCCTGTCGTTTATTAAACTCACCAATAGTTTCATGTTTGTACGTACCATGGATTATGACGGTTGCAAGGTAGAAGAGACAGCTTGATACTTTGCTGGGACTCTCCCTTACAGTGCCGTTTCGGGCCAGGAGACCTACGACACGTAAGTCTCCGTTCAGAAAATATATTTACCTGGGGAACACGGCTGACTATCAAAAACAAGAGATGGGTCAGGAAGGATAGAAGTCCGTTTGTGCTTGGACACCACGCTTCGGGCGTAGTGGCTTCCCGCCGCGCCGAGGTGAGGGTATAAAATGTTCTACAGAATTAATGAGTCAAGTTCTGGATGTATAAGCCGAAGGGTGGCTTAGCCTTACGTTATTCGACCCATCAGCGGTGCGGTACCTAAACTCGTCGCCCAAGTACGAAAGGGGCGGGTGTCGAAGGTTGTTCCACAACCTGTTGATAAACGCGGTGTTGAGGTCATTCCTAACTCTAGAGCCATTGGGTAGCGACGCTGCAAGCTGCATGATGTTTTCAACCTTGTTACAAAAGGTCAGTACTCTTTAGTTCAACGACATAACTAGACCAGTGACACGTACGAAGTACTCGCGATCATCTACTATGCCACCGGCTAAGGCTGCCTCCGTCCCGCCATGAAGAATACGCAAATCCGGCACGAGGCGGCCAGCCTGGCTGAGGATATCACGGCGAACTTCACTGAGGAGATCGGCCAAGTTCGCCTGTACGTCTCTTGCGTTGCCGGGCTCGTTTTTGTTTGCGGCCATGATGTCGATATTAGTTGCTTTTTAGGGATGCTATTCAGATGATAGAATATCGTGGTTCAAGTCCAAGGTGTGTTTTTTATCCCAGGTGCGAAAGCTCCGGGATAGATAAATACATAAATTCACATGAACTCACGAGCACGCGATGCGCGGCAGTGGAGATGCCGGCTGAGGTCTCCATCATGAAATCATCATACCTCCCTACCAGACTTGTTTTTGTTTCACATGTCAAACCTAATCTTTCAGCGGAAGGAAATGCCCTCTAAATTGACCAATCTAATGGATTTTAGGGCATCTTTCCAGGCTTGGCCAAACATAATCTCAGGGAGATTCACTACGCCATGGTCTAACTTTCTGTCCAACTGATGATGATACTTCCAGAACCCGACATTGTGTAGCCTTTTGATAAGGCTGACTGTGGTCCGAGCCGCGTATCATCTCAACTTCGACTCACATAGTTGAGGGCCATCGTATGCCTAAAGTCTATTTGTCACATTTTGGGGTCATANNCCGGCCCCTGTGCGGCGGCGACGGACTGCCGCCTCCGGCAGCAGCCGCCTTCATCATGTATAAAGACGGGCTCTAGGCCCGTCCCTTAGCTAGAAATCAAGAGCTTTCATCATCATCATTGTGATCCTATCCTTTCAGTGTGACACTATTCCTTGTATTGCATTGCCGTGGTTACAGTACATGCGTTGATGAAAGTCGAGAGTCAAAATGTTATATGGTCGCCTCGGCAGACATGTGAATCGAATTTTTCCTAGAGTAAAGGCAAGAGAATTCAGAGCATAGAGGGGAAGGATGTTGTTTTCTTCGAACTCCTTCTAGCCAATAATGATCGTGAATGACCGTGGTGTGTGACAACAATCGTCCACAATGACTTCAACCCCACAACGCAATTGGTGCCAACAAACTTAATATATGCGTGACTCTATATCATCCACATCAGCACTAATCTTAGCAAACATGAACTGTCTGTGCGGCCCTCCGGAGATGAGGCCACGTCGTGTAACTGAACCTTAATCCAAGATAACTCTGACCTCACACGTCTCTCTATCGTCATCCTCCGATCACAGGCCATCCAGTGTAATGGATGATTTCGAGATATCGACATAATTCGGGAACCTTCACGGCGTTAAGGTTCGAATCCAACTTGATTGCTACTTGACTCTCCTTTCAAGCCTTGTCAGAGGCAATGAAAGTTGGCTGAAGGAATATTTGGACTCTTCTCCCGAGGTTACACTTTTTCTTCAGGGCGTGGACGACACGGGAAATACCGCCTTACACCTGGCAGCATGTGAGGGTTGGCCTGAGATGGTTAAGCTGCTCCTTTGTTACGACCTCGACATCAACGCCACAAATCCTAAAGGGAGGACTCCCCTTATGGAGGCTGCACTCCGGGGACGACTTCATAATGTTTCCTTACTCCTCCAGCACGGTGCAGACATAGAAGCCACAGATGACCAAGGATATTCAGCCATCGACTTTGCTATACCATCACAGAAAAACGACGATGAACGATATGACAAGTTCGAACAGTTCCTCTATATGTTTTCATCCAAGACATACGACACTCACCAACGGAATACGGAGCGCCGACAACTTGTCAGCATTCTCAAGGAAAGAGAAGAATCCAAGGCGACAGTTCGAAGTTCCTTGATAAATGACGGCATTGAAGAATTCAAGTTTCTCACAAGCCTTGAAAGACGCTCTGTTGTCCTGGTCAAAGAGTTTCCTCTCCCTAAAATGAGCAAGGCCATTGCGCGCTTGACATTCCCCGGCACCAGGAAGGACAAATTCACGCCAGTGGATGCAATGAGCGGCTGGAAGCATGATGATAATGCAGAGGACCAAGTTGTCATAAATGGCAGGAGTTGGACGCCAGAAGTCATCAAACTCGCCGCCTTTCTGCAATATAGCCTTCCGGCAGACAACGAAAAGGATCATGGCTTGAGAGGGCAGCATTATGCCTGTCACGCAGAGAAGCAGCTTATCGCCTACTTTGTGAACACCCATGTTGTCTTTACAGAAGACCATTGGCATCTCAGAGAAGCCATACCTCCGGTTATGATTAACAAAGCTCAAATTATAGTGAACAAGGAAGAGTGCTGGGACTGCAAAGCCTTCGTTGCGGCAGTAAATACGGTGCTTAAGCTGGACTTGCAGGTGAAGGAGACCAACAACTCTAAATTAGATACTTAAGGACTTCGAATTTGACGAACTCAATTGACTAAACATTGGTATCACGTCAGTGATCCCCAGGATGGGCTTAAATGCAAATTCTGCCTCATCAAGCTCCATATTAAGCCATGTCTTTCGGTATATTCATCAATGGATAAGGCAGACTCAAGGAGAGGAGTTGATATGGCACTGGATCTTCTCAGGTTTCAAGAGAGGATCAGTCGTGCGGTGGCCAATTGCCTTGATGCCTTTAGCATCCTTAGACTTTGATTCCTGACATATGCAAGCATACGAGGGATCAATGGATTCAGGAGATGTGAGCCCGGCCGGCAAGGATCAGAGGGCATGAGAGGCTCGTGACTGGGAATGGAACATGTTTTTCTTGGCTCTTGCTTCCGCCACAACGAAATAGATCCTTCTTCCTACGAATCACCCTTGTCAATACGTGCAAGTCTCCGCCTCATCTTCTTCGTCATAGCCATGCCACAGGTACCATTCATGCGAATCGTCACCTATGCGTCACGGACTTCGCCTAGAATCAAGGCTCTGTGTGAAGCAGCTGCCTCCACCTTTTCCGCCGATGAGGAGAACTTTCATGTGATTGTGGCAGTGGTCATGTTAGCTTGCATGACTTCTGCTTAGGCCAGACTTCTGGTTGACAGGGGCCTCCTCGGAACGCCCGAGCATCCTGTCCATCCCTGATTGCCTAGATGCTTGAATCATTACCTTCCGTCATCTTCTTTATGGGGAAACTGCTGTGCATGAAGGAATGGCCAATCCACCTCTTACATAGCCCTAGGTCCAGATCAGGCCCCTTAGGCAGCATCACAGGGGCAGAATCTGCACCGCCAACCGCCATTTTCGAACCGTTCCTTTTCAGCACAACTGCTGATGAACCAGGCGGATCCCAGTTACACGTGGTTTATGTTAGCCTGGCACTGATACACGAATGCAGACGTTGAAATAAAAGATCAGTGTGTAGATTGTATTGCTCTCCCCCATATCTAAGGAGCGACGAAGGTTGGTCTCTTATACTCGTGTTCAATCTGTTGATCTCATAGGCAGCAGGCTGCTGCCTGATGCTAGTTGAGGTCGTTCACGTTCATCGTGAACAAGTTCACGATGATCGTGATCTTTGCCTAATTTTGGCCTCATTCCAACAACCTGATCTTGACAAGTTTCCTCCAACAGTAAGTGAAGGTCTCCGGAGCTTGACACCACCCTCCCCTCCGCGGACTGTAAGACTGCGAATTCAAGGCCATGGCTGGCCGCTCCGCAGTGCCCAGGATTCCGCCGTCCTGGATGGATATCTTCTGTGCCCACCTCCGGTAATGTTACCGAGTCCATCTAGATCCTGCCTACCCGGCAGGCTCATGTCAGCCCGGCCATAGCGATAGACAGTGGCGTTTTCTGCGGGAATTACTCTCTCGCGCAACTCAAAAAGCACTCTCCATATGGCCAGCCCCCCAAGACTTCGAGTCACCAGGCTCCCAAACAGACTGCCGAACGGGCCGTAGTTCAAGATGTTTGCGTACACATCGCCACTGCCTAAGTCGGAGCTCGGGATGAGGGGAATCGGTCCTGGCGTGATGGGGGAATTAAGAGTAGCCAACACAATCGGAGGCGGTTCCAGGAGTAGAATGTTGCCCGTGTCGTTATTCCAAATCTGCTCGAGCATCTTCAGCAGAGCAAAATCCGACAGAACCAGGTTTGGATAGACCGTTCTGCCTTGTCCAATAATGGGGATATAGCTGGCAATGCTCACCAATTTCTCAAGCACACCTCCTCCGCTTCTCCAGAACCGGAATTTCTGCCGGCCCAGATCGTAATGACAACCAGGAAGCCACTCCTCATAGATGCCTACTGCGCCACCGTCTCCCCTCTTCGCCAGACATGGTTGAAAGGCCCAAAGACGGTCGTGAACCGAGACTAAATGGCAGACATTCATTACCACGGAAGATACCACATCGTCGTAGAATTGGGGGTAATCCAGTCCCAGACCACCCGTAAACGTTGGAATCCCCAGCGATCCAACGGTATCAAACAGGCCCATGAACCTCACCGGTGGTTGGGGGGGCGCCGTTCCATTGGGAACAGGGTCACCGATCAATGGCCAGGAGTTCATCTGCCGAAAGTTGACAGAGTCAGGCGCGTGCGGCGCGTTGTTGGGATCGCGAGACTTGTACAGACCATACGCTTCGCGACAGATTTGATAAGTCTCGGCGTTATTCAAACCCAAACGGGTGCGATTGATAATGCCGTAGTTGTTGATTAGCCCGGCAACCGAGCGGACGGTGTATGCACCGCGACTTAGACCGAACATCCAGATCTCATGGTCTGGAGTATAGTGATCGACGATGAATTGGTACGCCAAGATGACTTCCTCTTTGAGGTCAGAAGCCGTTGCTCCGTCAAACAGGTAGTCCAGGAAGCCAGCGCCGAGGCCGACGCCATGACGATACCGTGCGACGATCTGACTTCCAGGCGGATCAGCCGGATTGACTTGCCGAATATACGTATCCGTAGAATTGGGGTTGGCGATAGGGACTTGAAAAAGCTGGGCCAGGCGATAGATGTTGGTTTCGGTGTTAGTCTCGCGACCACACCAAGTGCCATCGCAGAGGACAACTATCCGAGGTGCCATTGGGAATAGATTATGGTACACATAGATGGTCGCCCCTCGAAATTGGAAAAGACGGCCTTCTTTGGACTGCTTGAGGAAAAAAGAGTCGGAAACGGGCACCTGCGGCAGCCCAGCTTTATAGCTCCGAGTCACAGCTGTCTAAGCAAATGCTCAGAGTAGCTCCGGACATATCAAGGCAGAATCTGTCAAGACGACACTGACCAGAGGCTAAACCTTGAGCTGTCCAACTCAATAGCGTATCTAAGGGTGTCTTAACTAATCCTGCTATTACGTAAATACCTGCAGGCCACACTGAAACTCGTAGTTCTCACAAGGTCTGCAGCCACCAATATCGCGTCTCGTAATCATGCAGTGAGACGGCAACTTCCACACAGGCCTATATTCACATGCTAGACCAGAGATGACAAGATGTATGGATTCATATGATGTGGAGTGACCAACCAGTTGTGCTCCTGCGTGATGCCGTGGACCCGGGCACAAGGATGCCATGGAGGTGCCGGCAAAGAGGTAAATCAAGCAAATGAGAATGTACTTCATGGCTTGGATATGGTCACAATGGATCCAGGTCTGAGGGAGAATAGGTTCGACGAGAGCAAGGTGGAAGTTCACCTCGAAAGTATGATAAACACAGGTCTAATATATAATCAATGAATTATGTGACTGTCCAATTTCGACAAGGCGCTATAGTAACAGTCAGATTCCGTGGGAACACCTAGATGCGCGAAGAATCGACGATCGGGGGAAAAGGAGAGACTTGCGGCGTTGTCGATGCCATCTCGTAGGCACCACGGGGAAACATTATATTGTACTCTCGCTTTTGCAGACTATGTGCATGTCACCAATGATGGTGATTCGAGCCAACGGAAAATGACGTGAACCAGCCGATGGGGTAGGTTGAGTGACACGTATAAGGTTACAACTAATTACAGTTGAACATGAGAATTGAGTAGAGTTAAGAGCACAGATATTTTCCTCTTTCACAATAGTTTGCGATTTGAAAGGCAGGGCCCACAAAGTGTCACCATCAAAGTTCTAAACACAGTATATATATAAGAACGGCTTCGATGACTTTTGGAGTAATGCTTTGCCGTGAGTAAGGGGGGTACTTTAGCAACTCCGGGGAGGTACTATGGTTGATAGCTCACACTGTCTACTGGCACTAATTTGATAGGACGCTGGCTGTACTTGCGAGTACCAAAGAGTACCTCTGCCATCCAGCCTGTAATGGACCTCACGCCTGATATCGCTGACCTTTCAGTCTCTTTTTGTCGCTATGACGCTTACAAAGTAGATCTCTGTACCCGAAAGTCTTAACGCTCGACTTTATAAAGAGACTTTTAGTGCAAAGAGGAAGATGCCCGTGCTCTCAACCGTATTTTGCTCTCGCACGACTACCGTGAATGCCTCCGTTGGAAGACCTGAGTAGAATAGTCCGCCATCGTTATGTTTTAGGTGCCCCCTAGCCAGGTATCTACCCCGATAGCCGAGTTCTTCCTGACGCTGTTCACTATCCAGACTCCCTCTCCGGCAAATTCCGAGCCTGTAAGAATTTGCAATCCGACCGCAGCCACACACCAGGTAATCAGGTCGACGGATGTGGCAGTGTGCGACAGAAGAAGGCGAGTAAAACGCTCTGTACCTGGCAGACACATCAACTGCCTGATTACTGACATCCAATCGCCAATTGAAGAGGGCTGTCCGGTAAAATCCCTGTTGGTTGTCTGTCGTCAGGATTGTTGAGTTTCCGTTGCTGGTGTGCATTGTGTTATTTGGCTCAGTGTGTGTTACTTTGCAAATCATTTTCACATGCTTTGTCTGACTAGCCAGACTGCGATACGCGTCAATCTGACGTGGTAGCCTTAAGGAGCTTCTCTAGGATCTGGAGGCCTAAATTAGCGCTCGTAGTAGTCATGCTGGTTTGCTTACGTCGATGTTGGGTACCCTAATGATTATCAGTGCCGTGCCCTCCGCGCATTGAATTGCATTGCTCAGGGTTTCTTACTTACCAGCTGGTGTACCGCTTACACTCCGGCCGCTTACTCCGTCTTTACATCTTCAGATCTACGTCCTACTACATGTACATAGTGCAGCGTGGTCAACAGATCATATGCCCACAAGCTGCTTTGACCTGGACGCAAAGACTATCTTGGTGGCAGATCTGCGGCCAAAACGTTCGGAGGCTTACCGGCAGCACTCCAGCTAAAGTCCCACTTCACCGTCGGTTCTCAATCCCAACCACAAACAAAATGCTCCTACCAAGCGATTTTTTACAATCCGAAAAGCCAGGGTCGCTGGTTTCCCGGCATACACCATCACAACAACTTGTCGCATAACATTCGTGTGACCGGATGTAACTATCCGGTTTCACATCTGGCCTGTCGCATAATCCTAACGACATGAGCTTAAATAGCTGTGCCCGAACACATGGCTGTTCGATTTCTTTTGTTCTTTAGATAATTCTCATCAATTGACTGGTNNAGCAGCTTAGGCGCTCATCATAACTGATTCCGACCGTTTGCGCAAGATCACTTGCACGACGCGTATCACCACACATCACATAACGGATCCGAGTCCTACCACAAACCTCAGCCTACCTATCGGATCTTTCTTACTGCCCAGCACCAAGCCTTTCCAAGGATAACAGCCAAGTCCAATATTACACTCTCCAGATCATCTGAATGGATTGCCTAGTATGACGATTTTATCTCAAGGGCTAAGACTTCTAAGATCTTCGACTTTGTCGATATCGATAAGGATACTCCGATCCTAGAAGAGCCAAAAGAGCCCATTTCCTCCGAAGAAATACTTAAGTTACTTAATAAGGCTACCTACGAGGCTTAGACACACTCAGCCCAGTAGAACGCTATGGCCGCCGGACCGAGACCAGAGCCGGCCACGGACCTAACCGATAGTCAGTGGACCCGACTCACTCGTCTCCAGTTAGAATATAAGGTCAAACTCGCGACCTTTGCCAATCGGCAGCGTACCTATGCTGAACTCGCTGTTTGGGTCCGATCAACTGTCGAAAAGACCTACCTTGGCAATACGACATCTAAGTCTGACCTTCGCACTATCGTCCGCGACCTAAAATCAAGCCTTGCGCCCTCTAAGGACGAACAGAAGGAGGAAGCACGCTTAAGATATCGTCAGGTCCTGGCCTAGACTAAGAGGGTCAAGCCGGAGGACTGGCTCGTGACTTGGAATAAGGCCAAGCTAGAAGGAGAAAAACACAAGATCGCCGAGCTTGAAGGACAGTCTGCCCTCAATGACTTCCTCACTGCCGTCTCCGCCTTCGATGCAACTTGGGCAAGCCAGCAGAAGGTTCAAATCATGAACAGCAAGAAGTTCGGCCTCAAGATGGATGTCACACTGCGCGCGTTAGGCGAACTGTTTCACGAACAGGTTCGAAGCACCAGAATGACCAGCAAGCTGACCGACAGCGTGTTTGCCGTCTCTGATGCAGCCCAAAGCCACTGTCCGTGTGGACTGCCGTCGTCCAAACATCGATGGAAGCCCGTTGATTGCGCCGCAGTGCAGATCGCAATCAATGGCGAATCCAAGGATGGAAGACACGTCAAGTCCAGCCGCGTCAGGGCCTGCAAGGAGGCTCTGAAGCAAGCCAAGTGGAAGAGCCTTATGGACACGGTCAAGGGCTCGGCAGCGACCGCCAAGTCGGATCAACTAGAAGATAAGGGAGACCCACGCAAACACGGCGACTTTACTGGGTTAACCATCGATGCCAATAGCCTCCCCAGTGGAACCACCGACGCAGTCTTTGCAGCTTTGCGAGAGAAGCATCCTCTTTACAATTCGACTATCTATGACGGTGGAGCAACTACCTATATTATCAATGACAGGAGTTTGCTGACCGAAATCCGCGAGGCTGGGGAAACCGACTACATCATAATCGGCGAAGGTTCTTTGAAGGTCGAGGCACGAGGCACCCGCAGGATGGAAAACATACTGGATGGAGAAGACGGAAGAAATACGCGCGCGCTTGTCCTTCTTGACGTTGCATATGTACCGAGATTCCACACGAACATTGTCAGCGCGAGAAGACTTGTAAGGAAAGGGTTATGGCACTGCGGAGTCGACAACACACTCTGAATGGGCACCTATGAGGATAATGATATCCTTTGCCAACTGACAGACCACTATGACCTCGACGTAGTCGAATATAAGCCAGTTTCCCGCTCTTACTTCAAGCTTCCGCAATCACTGATCTCCGTGTTCAACGCCTTCCAAGACGTATTCTTCTCCTTCCAAGCGAACAATTTCAAGCCGAGACGGCAGAGAATGGCGATTTCAAGGGTTCCGCCTCCGCCGCGGTCGGATTCTTCCGAAATATGGCATCTTCGCTCTTGCCACGCAGGGCCACAAGCACTTGAACAACTTGTCTTACGGACAAAGGGAGTCCGAATCAAGGGTCTGACTATTGTTCAATGCATGGCCTGCGGCACTGGCAAGGCGACTGAGATTATCTCCCGCAGGGAATCGTCAGACCGGTCAAGACAACCGTTTTACCGGATCTTCATCGATATCTTCGAGTTCCCTGCGGCATTCAATGGACACCGCTACGTTCTGCTAATCACAGACGAGTTCAGCGGCATAATGTTCTACTGGTCCTTGGCTTCAAAGACGGAAGTCAGCAAGACCATCAAGGACTTTGAGGCCCGAGTCAAGCGACACACGGGTGCATCGATCTACAAGATCAGAATCGACAACGAAAGGGCCATCATTAATCTACCTTTTCAAAGGGACTCCGAGTTTCAGATCTAGGCCACAGAGGTAGGAATAGAGGTTAAACTCCCACCGTCGCATACTAAAGAGCCGACTGGTGGAGCGGAACGACCTGGTGGAATTAATTAGCTATGGATGCGTTATATGATTAGGTATTTTCCGTAAGATCTCTGGCCAGAATTCTACCGTGCAGCCACTTGGATATATAACATCCTTCCTAGCCGAAGGAACAGTTGGATGTCACCCAAGGAGAAGATGGACCGTTGGTTTTACCAGTACTTTCGATAAT
Organism: Fusarium neocosmosporiellum; assembly: GCA_006518225.1. Lineage (NCBI taxonomy): Eukaryota > Fungi > Ascomycota > Sordariomycetes > Hypocreales > Nectriaceae > Fusarium > Fusarium neocosmosporiellum. The sequence goes on along the minus strand of SSHR01001187.1, from coordinate 1,558 downwards.
ATAGACCGCCAAATGTCGATTTCGATGCAATAAAGGACTTCCGACTAGACTAGCGAGGTATTTATGCGTATGGATGCAAAGCATATCCCTTAAACAGCCGCTATAAGGCCGGGAAAGACATCAATCAATTCAAGCTTAGCCCACGAGCACACGTTGGATATCTCGTTGGCTACCATGCCAGCAATATCTATCGTATTTGGGTCCCCAAGCTCAATTAGGTTATCCTATCCCGAGACGTACTATTCAATGAGGGGGAATTCTTTGATCCAGAGTAAGAGGAACAGCTCGAGACGGAAGCGGTCGTGGAATATAGGCCAATACCGCAGGCATTGGAGCCACTTCCTCAGCGAGACTGGGACACGATCTTGGACGAATTTCTCTATGAGTTCGATGACCACATCTTGGGTTTTAGCCCAGACGGTTCGAACTCGGGGGTGGAAGACGCTAGAGGAACTACAGACAACACGTCGCAGCCTATACAGCCTCTATCGCAAAGACTTCTCACACCTCTGGGCGAACCACCAATTCTTCCGACGCCGGACCCAACACCACAGCTGGACAGTAGGGACGCCTCACCAGCTTCCGGGTCAACCGGCTCGAATACCTCAACACTAGACCCGCCGTTGCCAGCAGACCCGAGCTCACCTGCACAACGGTCTGAGGCTGGTCCAGACAGTGATCTTGACGAATATCATGACACCACGACACGAAGATCAGCTGCGCCACCACCAGATAGCCAATTCGAAGACATCGAGCCAAGTCATGACATTTCAAGTTCAACTGAGTCACGCGATCTTAGTCCTGAAGGAGTCACCCGGGACATGATCGTAGTTCAACCGCTGAACCCACGCCGGCGACCTTCCTCAGAAGGCAACAGCATGCAACCGGACAAGCAGCCGTCAGGTGACATATCAGTGATAGGTTTAGAGTGTCGGATTTCGCTTGTGTTCGGGAGGACTCAGCCAATAAGGTCGCGTCTTGGATGAACAGCACCCTTGTCGTTTCCAGGAACTAGTACGCATCGGTTTTAAATGGAACGCTATCCCTGTTAAACAGCAACGGTACCCCGGTTCCTTTGATAAGATAAGATAAAACATAATCCGGATACCGCAATAAATATTAATCCGGACACGTCTAAACCCAGCCTCGGAAAAACGCCTCTTCATTTCTTTTACGTTTTACATATTTCTTGTCCAATGAATATCTCAGATTGGTTGACGGAACAAGGATTGAAATAGGAGGCTGATGTGCTGATCCTTAACGCCTCTGTGTACAATCATCAAACCGCTTCAATAATCTGTGACTTCCCTGCGAGTCTGGAAACGTGGGGCTTTCAGGGGCGGTCAATGACAAAACGGTGGAACTGTAAAAAGCTTAGCGTGTTGATTGGCCCTATCCCTTCGAGTGCGAGAAGACTCGTGTGGCCAAAATTACAGGGGTTTAAGCCAATCGGATGCCAGTAAATCAAAGGTACTTGTATTTACTCCTAAATTAGCTTATGATAGAGGTACTAGCAATTTAGAAGTGTACATATAGCTACCGTATTAATTCAGATTGC
>SSHR01001186.1:0-17076 GCA_006518225.1 Fusarium neocosmosporiellum | reverse complement strand
GGGCGGCTCCGGGGGATAAGTCCCGGGTGCGGTTTTCAGTGGATTCTAGGTGCAGTGTAGTGGGCTTGAGGCCCTCGGACTGTTACCCGAAGCTGACCGATGCAGAAGTAGTGCCAGCGAGAATGCACACCATTACTTGGAGGAATGCGGTAAATGCAGCGTCATGCTGAGGTCTCGATGGACGCTGATGACAAGAGGATGAGAAAGCAGAGAATGGGCGAGGGAACTGAGTTGCTCGGTGAGGCCTGGGCGGTAACAACCTAAATCATGACTTTTACGTGCTGTTCGCGAATGCGCTGGCCGTTCGGTGTTGCATCTCCGGTTGATGGCGCTCACCGTCTTTTGGTGTACGGTACGTCTCTCTCGGTGGTGGTGGAAGAACAACTCGTGTTCCGCGTGCCAGTTTTATGTCTGAGGCGTGCACCGTCGCCTCTGAAGCGTGCTTGTGCCTTTTTCCTTGGTTATTGTTGGTGGTTGAAGCTGGGTGCATTAACCTGTGGGGGGGCCTTGTCCAGTCTTGGGGGTGTTGCGTTGCGTTGCAGTCGAGGTTGCGGGTTGCGCAACTGTCCATGACGATGAGGATTTTTTTTTTTTATTCACAATTGACTATGGCCTGTGGGATGAGACATTTACCATGTCAACGAGAACTCGGTTGTCTCGTTGCTGGGATGAGTTGAAGCCGTTGTCTCAACTCATGACTTGGACCGAGCAACAAGCAAGGGGCAGGATAAACTACTTGCCCCTCCCCCTCCCCCGCCATTCCCATGATCGATGGCACGGATCACATGGAAGCATTCAACATACGAGCTGACAACGAACCAGTTCCTTGGAGTTTGACGGTGTAGATAAGAGACGGAGGTCATTACCATGGAGGGCTGGACAAGGACTGCAAAAACCTACAGTGGCGAGATCTGACAATAACAGCTCGTGTTATCTCGACCTCGTGATGCCGAAAATTCGGCGGTGTTGGGAAAAGTTGGAGTTGACAGGAGGTTAAACACAGACCACCTCCACTATCCGTACAGGACGTGTGGTGATAGACAAGGCAAGGCAAGGCAGCTGGAGCTACATTAGCCTGGCCATTGAGTGTCGTTCTGTACCTGATCGGCATCTGTATCCTGGTTTTGCTCGGTCTTGAATTAAACGTCGAGGCATCTTGGCAGGTATTGAATTGTTTGTCGTCGCGTGAGGTCTGGCATGGGCTGGAACATGGCGGGGTGGCAGCAATGGAAGAAGTTGAAGAGGAAGAATACCACCAGAGCAACCACTGAAAGAACAGGCAAAACTCTTGATCATACCTACTCAATCAGCGCAGATGTGTTCAATTGACTCCCATATGCCAAAAACACTCTTATGCCTGGCCAAATGCTCCCATCCCAAAATATGCTGCTTACCCACCCGTCCACCCCGGGTCTGACGCCGGGTGCCAGTTTGACGCATCGAAAAAACGTGCACCCGCAAAAAAGCAATGGAACCAAGGTACCTTGGAATGCCCCACCTCCACCAGCGCCCACAGAGGTACTGGATCACTCACCCAGAGGCAGCATCACCTCCCCTACCCACGGGGCACGACCATGAATCGCCGAAACCGCCCGGCCCGACTTGCAAGACTAGACCCTAGGAAGCAGTAGTAGGACCGCGACGGGCCTGGGACGCCGCCGTCGTCGATTGACATCCAACGTCACCGATCTCTTGTTTTCTACTAGAGCTATTCTACCTATCTCCCTTCTCCCTCTTCCTCCCCCGTCCCTCTCCAGCTCCGTCTGCCTCGTCAGTCCGCTCTCAGTCTTGGAGAACACCGCCAATCCCTCTTCCTCACCACTTGTTTCTTGCCGCGCAGTTTCATTCTTGCATTCATTCTTGCATCGTCACCTCTGTCGCTCGCTCGCTCGCTCGCCAACGGGGATCGATCACAGAGACAGCGAGAGACGGCGATCCCCTTCCACCGACAAGACGACCCAAGGAGACGCCTGCTAACCCGCTCCTCGTCCACCGAAACCTCTCTCTTGAGCCTGATTCTCAGATTATCACATCATCTACCGTCGAGATGGCTGCCGACAGCAACAGCGCCGGTGCCAGCGCGCCCCCCTTGCGACGCCGCGAGTCCTTGTCCGAGATTCGAGCTGCCAACCCCGAGCTGGCTCTGAGCGGCAACATCATCTCAGCCACCTTCAACACACCGCATTCTTTCGTCTATCGCAAAGGAGGCGATTGGGTAAGTTCCTCTTCTCTCACTCACCCCGTATCTCTTATCGGCCACCAGGTGCGGGCTCGTTAGCTCGATGCATTTCCCCTCTTCTCCAAAGCTCCAGCCAGCTCTAGCTCTAGCTCCCCTCCCCCCTTGCTCGCCCTTGTCACTATGATGGATCACATGAAAATTGAGCCTCAACTAAAACTCGCTCTCTCTGCAGGACTTGAAAGCTCGCCGCGGTCAGTCTGCGCTTCTCGACTCGTTCGCTTACCTTTCGTCCGACGCTACTCCATGGAATCACACCGTTGTCGCCTGGACGGGAGAGATCGACGCTCCCACCGATGACGTCGTTTCTTCGCCCGGTACGCCCGCGCCAAACACACTAGGCGCCGCTTCTCTCAATGCCCTCTCCGCGCCGGTCCCCGTCGATGCCACCACTCGCCTGCCGACTCCGCCTCCAATTGACGGTCTCTGGATTCCCCGCGAGGATCAGGAGCGTCTCGAGTACCGTCTGTCCCACAACAAGACAATCCGCACCTACCCCGTCTGGTTGTCTGACGAGTCCGAGGCTTTATCCGATGGCATCCTCCTCAAGGACCAAGCTCGCTGGCGCCGCTATGCCGAGCAAGATCTCTACACACTCCTCCACTACAAGCAGCATGAGCCTACCGACGGCCGGCGAGAGCGCATCCAGTGGGCCGACTACTACCGCATGAACCAAAAGTTTGCCCACAAGATTATCGAGATCTACAAGCCCGGCGACATTGTCATCGTCCACGACTACTTCCTCATGTTGCTCCCTAGCATGCTGCGACAGCGTGTTCCCAACATGTACATCTCTTTCTTCCTGCACTCGCCTTTCCCTAGTAGCGAGTTCCTCCGCTGCCTGCCTCGTCGCAAGGAGGTGCTGGAGGGTGTCTTGGGCTCCAACCTCATTGGGTTCCAGTCCTACAGCTACTCTCGCCACTTCCTCAGCTGCTGCACCCGAATTCTCGGCTTCCCGTCTGACACACTCGGAATCGATGCCTATGGAACTCGCGTCCAGGTCGGCGTCTTCCCCATTGGCATCGACGCTGCCAAGGTCGAGAGCTTTGCCTGGACCGCAGCAGTCAAGGAAAAGTATGATGCCCTCCGCAAGCTTTACCACGGCAAGAAGATTATTGTTGGACGAGATCGCCTTGACAGTGTTAGAGGCGTTGCCCAAAAGCTGCAGGCGTTTGAGCGCTTCCTCGAGATGTACCCCGAGTGGCGCGAAAAGGTGGTGCTCATCCAGGTCACCTCGCCTACCAGCGTCGAGGCTGAGAAGGAGGAGCTCGAGGATGACGGCAAGGTCGCCTCTCGCGTCAACGAGCTCGTTATGCGCATCAATGGCATGTACGGCAGTCTTGGATTCTCGCCGGTCCAGCACTACCCCCAGTACCTCGACCAGGATGAGTACTTTGCCCTGCTGCGGGCGGGCGACATTGGTCTCATCACCTCTGTCCGTGACGGCATGAACACGACCAGTCTAGAGTACATTGTGTGTCAGAAGGAGAACCACGCCCCTCTTATTCTCTCCGAGTTCAGTGGCACAGCCGGCAGTCTCCGTGACGCCATCCACATCAACCCCTGGGACCTCAGCGGCGTGGCAGAGAAGATTAATGCCGCCCTCACAATGTCGGATGAGAAGCGCCAGGCTATGCAGTCCAGCCTGTACCGCCACGTCACCGAGCACAACGTCCAGTCGTGGATCACCAAGTTTATCCGCAAGGTGTACAACGTCCTGGGCGACACTGGCTCAGCCAATGTCACCCCCCTGCTTGACCGTGCTCTCCTCCTCTCCCAGTACCGGACAGCTAACAAGCGTCTCTTCATGTTTGACTATGACGGTACCCTGACGCCTATCGTGCGCGAGCCCAGTGCTGCCGTGCCCTCTGAGCGCCTCATCCACACGCTGCAGCTGTTGGCGGCTGACCCCCAGAACGCCGTTTGGATCATCTCGGGACGAGACCAGGCGTTCCTGAAGCAACACCTTGGCCACATTTCTCAGTTGGGCTTCTCGGCCGAGCACGGCAGTTTCATGAAGCACCCCGGTGCAGATGAATGGGAGAACCTGGCCGAGAAGTTTGACATGGGGTGGCAGAGTGAGGTGATGGAGGTGTTCCAGAAGTACACAGACAAGGTTCAAGGTATGTAATTCTTGTCACCGACTGGCTCGCAAACTCACTGACTTGGCAGGATCTTTCATCGAGCGAAAGCGATGTGCCCTCACTTGGCACTACCGTCTTGCCGACCCTGAGCAGGGCGTGCACATGTCGCGAGAATGCCACAAGGAGCTTGAGGCCACCGTCGCAACCAAGTGGGACGTCGAGGTCATGCCTGGCAAGGCTAACATCGAGGTGCGCCCTACGTTTATCAACAAGGGCGAGATTGCCAAGCGCCTCATCACCGTGTACCACAACCCTGGTGCCGATGAGATCCCCAACACCCCCAAGCCCGGACACCTTGAGTTTGCGCTCTGCATGGGCGATGACTTTACCGACGAGGACATGTTCCGCAGCCTGAATGCTGCTTCAGGTACCGTCCTCGACGCCAACCACGTCTTCACGGTGACTGTTGGTGCAAGCACAAAGGTGACACTGGCCAAGTCGCATCTTCTGGAGCCAGAGGATGTGATTGAATGCGTCGCCCTCCTGGCGGGTGTCCAGGATGCCGGCGAGCGGCTGGGCGAGGTGAACCTCGGCGCGCTGAGCACGGTCGAGGGACGTATCCCCGATGAGAAGCTGTGATGGCAAAGAGTGTATAGGCGAATCAGATGGCAACAGAGGAGATATGCATGAGACCTAATGCTTTGGGCGTTTCTGGACAAAGACGGAGATAGGATGGAAAAGATAGACGGGGGAAGATGGGCGCATGAACTGACATGGACAGCATAGCGAGAGTTGGGAAAGGATATCGAAGAACAAAATGGGAGGCATGCGGAGGAAGACGTAGTTTTACAGCGTACGTGACATTGGTATAGCGTTTGTCAATACAAGGACATTAAAGTCAATGTGGTTTGCCGGTCGACGTGTGATGGCTGGACGTGATGAGCCTGCTCTAACAACTAAACTAACAATAAGGAATGTCAATTGCAATTGTCTATAACTGAACAGCTTCATTATCTACTTAGTTGAAGAGTATGATCAACTAGTGATAAGATTGTTCCTCATCTAGACACAGTAGGCTGCCCATATGGTGAACTCGGTGCATGGCTTCTTTTTCTCGGTTTGAAAGCACAATTCTCTATACTTGAAGGAACGATGAGGTTTCTTCAAATCAATTGCCACCCTCCATAGTCGCAATAGCACGCTCCTGATCCGCCACAACCTTTTGCGCCGCCGGCCTCTCCTCCATCCTCCTGAACCACGCCCCAACGTACGGGAACCTCTCGTAGAGATCACCTCCTGCAATCTCGGGCACCCATCTCTGCCATGCAAAGAACGATAGGTCAGCGTAGGAGCATTTATCCCCGACCAGCCAGTCCTGCGTGCTTAGCACCTTATTCATGACGCCGTTGACGCGCAGGATCTCGTTGACGTAGCGATCAATTGCGCTTTGGACTTTTTCAGGATGATGTCTCTTGAACCAGCCAGCCTGACCGTAGTATGGAGCCTGGCCAGAGACCTGGAAGAAGAGCCACTGCTTAGCTAGGTATTTTTCCGGGCTAGAGTCGAAGCTGATCTTGTGGTCCTTGTCATACGTCTCGACGACATACTCGATGATGGCACCTGACTCCCAAAGTGTGATTCCAGTATTGGGGTCTTGAATGACGGGTAGACGGCCATTGGGGTTGAGGAGTGTGTAAGGCTCTTGCTTGACAGCTGTAAAGTCGATGAAGCAGGTTTCGTAGGGGAGGGAGAGCTCCTCGAGGATGAGGGCAACCTTCCAGGGGTTGGGGCCGATTTCGTGAGAGTAAAGAATGATGGGCTTCATTTTGTGTGGTATGAGCTTGACTTTATTGGAATTGACAATCAGGTTGAAGTGAAGGTTGTGGCTGTTTATATAGAGTTCTCTCTGAATGGAGTTGGTCGTTCTGTAACTGGGCATTATTCATCACAACAATGCGGTGAAATTAGATCAAGCAGCATTAGTAAAGAACTTTGTCCTTAGGGTTTCTCGATAAGCAAGACATCCCCCGTCGTTATTTTCCAATGTCAGCCCCGGTGCCTGTCTCGTTGGTACGTGGTTCGGCCGAACGGCGGTCGAAACTCGCCTCTTTCCTGTCAGGGGCTTGACTATTAAGTTAGAGGCTGATGGATCTGATGTTGTAGGTAGAAATCAGATTCATATTGCGCTGTATTTTGTGCGTCTGGATATCCAAATTACCGGAAGAGGACCATCTACTTGTTGGCAGTTGGAAAGATGGCCAACCCTGACACCTACCGAGTATCTAAGGTGTTCTCTATCGCATACGATTGTCATCTGTATCCATATGTATCATTAATATTTCAACCCAGTTAATATAATGGGGGAAAGGGTCAAGCAGTGCCCTAATCGCTTGTTGCTCTTGAGAGACTCCGTAGCGTAGTCGGCGGTTATACCGGTTTGGCTTTTCCAACGGATAAACGCAGGTGACATGAACTTGTCTCTGAGACCTAGAGATCAACTTTTTAATAGATGAAGCGCATCTTGAATACTATTAGAGTTTTATTAGTAGGTTATTGCCTGTCATTCTAGGTTTGCCTAGTCATCAAAGTCCACTGCAACCACCAGTCCTTTCGCCCTCCACACGTCAACCTACGATATCAATCTCAGCTTGGAAACTCTGTCCAAGCTTAAGCAGAAAACATTTGCTTCCTTGCTCAAGCTTCTACACAAAATCGGTCACATGATATGGGTCAACCACCCCTCCAGTGGGATGTCACGAATCGCTCTGTTATCCTCGATCAGAACCGATCAAAAGAGATATTTTCAACTTTTTTTATTATTACGTCTAGTCTAGTAGAGGTAAATGCTAACTTCTGATCCTAAAAACCTGTATGTACCAGACCGAGAATCCAATGTGCAAGGCAAAAACACACGCAAATCCTAGAAGAAAAGGGGCCTCATCGCTTGGACAGCACCACCTTGACATCATCCGCGTAACGCTCAAAGCCCACGTTGAAGCCCTGGCGCACATCGGGAACGAAAAACTCCTTGCCGTCGGCGCTCTTGATCCCAAAGGTACCGAGTGTGCCTGCAACCATGGCCATGGCCACCTCGAAGCCAAAGACTCGACCGGGGCACAAGTTGCCCGCCACGCCAAAGGCCTTGACCTTGCGGATGAGGCTGTTGGACAAGTCTCCTGTGTTGGTGATGAAGCGAGAAGGTCGGAAAGATGTCGCGTCGGGTCCCCAGGCGTTTGTGTCCAGGTTGGAGGCGCACATGGGGAGAAGGAAGAGATCTCCTTGAGACACCGCCAGAGGCTCAGAGCCTGGGAGTGTGAGGCTGAATTCGTGTCGCGCGAGACGAGGCACACCAGTCATGTGTAGGCGAAGTGTCTCGTACCAGGAGGCTACGAGCCAGGGGCAGAGGGTGCGGATGTTGGTGAGATCCAGCTTGCGACCGACCTGTGTCTGGGCCTGAACCACCTGGAGTTGCTGGATCTCATCGAAAACCACCTTGAGCAACTCGGGAATAGCCAGAAGATGTCTGACAAGCCAGACTGAGAGCGTGCTGGCCGTCGCGAGGAGTCCAATGGCCGAGACCATCTCGATGTTGTAATAGTCCGGGTTGGTCTCCCAGTTGGGGTCCGAATGGGCAACGACATTGATTGCGTGAGCGACAGTCTTAACACGAGACTCGCGGTGCTGGTTGTGGAACTCTCGGAGTCTCTTCATGAGAAAGTCGCGGGACTTGTAAGCGGATCGGGCCGTGAGCCAAGCAACGGGTCGGGAGAGAGAGTCGAAGGTCTCGGTCAGGTTCCTTTGGCCTTTGTCAGTATGTGGTATTAACCGTCTTATTAGTAGTGAAGCTTACATGAACTCTTCGGCGAACTCGCGATCCATACGCCAGGGGTTCTCAACACCCCAGACTGCGCTGGCAGTGGCAGACACTGTGAGCCCAAACATCCAGTGAGCGAGATCGACCTCAGTGGAAGGGCCCATCTTGTTCATCTCATCCCAAATGAAGACACCTGAGCACTCGGACAAAGCCTTGAGGTTCTCGGGTCTGCCAAACTCGACTTGGTGAAGGCGTCGTGGGTCAGTGTCGAGGATGACCCGGATGGTGCTCGGTCCAAGGCCAAAGACACGGGATCCGACATAGGCTAGGATCTGAGCAAGGCCAGTATCCGAGACATGGCGAGCGAGCTGTTTGTCCAAAGATGGGTTGACAACGATGATCTGTTTGAAGGGGATGTTGATGGCGAAGATCTGGGCAGCAGTGGACGCTATGACAGTGTTGACGTAGCGGGCAGTGTCACGCTGCAGGCCAAGAAGATGACCGAACCAGGGGATTGCGGAAGAAAGCTGAGGCAGCTGCGAGATACGAAGATAACCATCGTGGGAAGACTTCTTGGAGAAAGAGGGAGAAGACTGGAAGAGCCGAAGAAGGTGCTGGACGATAGAGGAGAGGATGTAGAGGACCAAGGAGATGAGGGCGAGGTCAAAGACGGTAGCGGAGAGAAGCCGGTTAAGAACTTCGGTCCTGTAGCCCAGGGAAGCAAAGACGTCGACTGCGACAGCCATGTCGATCTTTGCGTAATTGGTGATCTCAGAAGAGAGGGTGTGGTAGATCGTGTGATGAAAACAAACGGACTGTTGATATACTGGACTCTGAGGTGTGGAGTATGAATCACTGACACGAGATGCTTAGAACAATGGCGTTGTTGTTCTATTGTTCTCTACTCTTGGAAATTTGAAAGAAATTTCCCGTTTTATAATCCTCATCTCCAAGGTCTTGCCATTCGCCTGGACTGTTCTCCTTTGCTCGGTCCTCGTCAACAAAGAACGCTTCAAACGCCTCACATGTTCTAGGGCTCAACTCATCCCAGGTCTCGAAGCATCTACAGATGCTCAAGTCGTATGATGGAGGATGGGGGGGTTCATGGGGAGTGTAGTTTACAAGAGTCCCACGAGGGTGGACTGCGCCCAGAGTGGTGCACTTCACCAACCGATTTCCTGGGACATGTCCGCATGTATTGGGCACGGATGTCTCAAATCATGGAGGGAGGGGGTCATGAACCCCACGTTCTCGATGATTCCTATACGCCGGTCTCTCCTTTTGGGAGGGAGAGGGTGTAGGACACGGACTTTCACTTACACCAGCTGGGCGGTTAGCACTCATCACAACCCACCACCACCTGCGTACCGGGACCGCAGACCCGGGATCTAGACATCTCACTGTGCCAAGAGTACCATTTAGAGAGTGTGTGAGCTTGTATGTCTCACTATAACCTTTTCGAACATGCAGAAAGACTCGTGGGAGGAAGTCTTGCCCATTCAAGGCCGGACACCCCCCGTATCACAGCTCAACACCCATCCATCTGGGGACATATTGTCTCTTGTCAACTCCACACTATTTACTACATCAGCCAGCCAAATGCCCGGTTCCCCTTCTATATCCGTATCCTCTGCATAACGCTCCCGAGAACGTGTCCGCGGGGCTCGTGGCGCGCCTGTCTCGCCGAGCTAAGGAACGGGCCGCCCGCCTTCAACTGTCGCTTTTCAACGCCCCGGCCAGGGGGCTCGGGCGTCAACGGGACATCTTGCACTTTATTCGGTAGACGTGCATCCACGTTGAGACATCAGCTGGCTGTGGAAGGATCAGGAGGTCCGAGTGGCATAGGCGCCCATCAAGGCTGATTCTGACAGGCCAGGACCGAAGCACCGCTAACGCCGGGAGTGAAACATATTTAACCCAACGTGGAGAACTCGAACGATTCTCATCAGGCTCTTTTCCTTATTTGAACGTATAGACGGGCTTGGGTTGGACATGATGCATGGTTGTGACTGAGTGTTGGGCCTCCCTTGCTCCGTCACCCCGGTCACGTCAGTATCCCTGAACCAGGCTGTCGGAGAGGCGGCGATGATGAGCACTTGCAAGACTTTTAGACCTCGGGTAATTGTATTCGATAGACATACTGAGTGGTAGGCCTCCTATCTAACAGTAAACCTTTCAGGCATGGTCCCTTGTCGTGATGCCAGCTGAGGACATGGCACGAGGACTCAGCCTCGTGCACTAACGGTCAATAGGCTGTGCAGGTATACCAGAGAATAGTCCTAGAGCTTTCTACGATATCCAATCATCACAGTAGACTAGTAGAGCGATAAGGCTGACAGCCTCCACGTCAGTCTGTGACAGATCATTGTGGCTTTTCGACAGCAAGAGGGGCATCTCCCCTCAAGTTCATCCACCCTCAACCCTCTCATAGCAAGCCTTTGCATATTGAGAGTCCCAATGGCCTCTGCAAAAGCTTCCAGCACAGAATTCTCAAAGAGATCCCGAGTGGTACGCAGGCACAGAATGCAAGGATGCCTGCCAAGAACCAGGTTCCTGACGCAGATGCTTTGCAGGTAGGAGATGCTTGATGCCATTGGTGGCTAGTCCTCGACGTTGCGACCAGGGGCCCTTGTTGAAGAACAGGGGTGTATGGACTGGCTTGGAGTTGCAAGGCACAACTTTAGCTGGAACCGTTGCTGCTGGACATGGACATTTAGGAGTTCAAGTTGTATTCACTTATGGACGATTGAGGGTCATGTGTAGGCGCATACAATCTCTACTTTACTCAGGTCAATATGAAGTCTTTCAAGGATAAGAAACCTCAACCTCACCAAGAAGCCCTTCTCATTCAATCCTTACTTCAACATCAGCTTCACAGCCTGGCTAACATGGTTTAAGTCGGCTCGACTCCCTGCACGAGGCATTTATTTATCCCATGTCGTTCCGAAATACGTAGACCTGTCACTTGGAGGCGCAAGCCCAGAAGGCGAGAGTCTAGCTGAAGAGTGGATATGACTTCCTTTTTTTGCTTTTTGATGTGGTCTGTCGGTTAGGACCCGTAGGTAATGCTGATCCTACGTTGTTGCGGACAGACTGAGACATGCTGCCTTGATGGACAGGGTGCTGGGCAATGAATGTCCAGGAATTGGGGGGGTACCAGCCTGTTAATTGACTCGTTTCTATCGTTCGAACCAGGATCTAACTCCCGAGGATGTTTCTTCATCAACAGGGGCCAACTTGAACCGCAATGCCCCGGTCTATACTGCTCTTTCAACTCAGCTCGTCCCGTCCCTAAGATGCCTCCACCGAGCCCTCCCGCCAGACCTATGAGGTCCGTCGGGCGTCTTTCTCCGAGACATACACACACACACACGCACACGCACACACTGGCTTACACATCACCTCGCGTGTGAGACACACAGACCTCTTCTGCGTGTGCGTCTTGCCCAGCTGCGATCGTCGACGGCGAGTGTTCCAAACGGAAAAGGCCCAGCCCATTCCGGTCCAGCCCAGCCTGTTTTTGGATACTCTTCGCATCCTGCTTTGACAGTGGAGTTACTCAACAAGGAACTCTTACGACGTCTCATGCATACGCCCCCTCCTCCTCCTCCGATTTCACTTCTCAGCCATCATCAAGTTCGTAGACTCCGAGCCCGAGAGTCCCGACAGGCGTCGGCTGATTCACACAAGAAAAACTCAATGGTTCATGCAAGATTTCGGTTCTAGAATGATGGTGCCCCAAGCTGTTGGGATCCTTCGCTCGAGCTTTCTCGTTTGCTCGAATCCTATTCTCGTAGCCTCGGACTGGAACGTGGCGATTCATCGGCGACAAAACCATGGTGTTTTCCTGCAGTTTGACAAAGCAAACAACGTCAAATATATCATGTGCCGGTTTCATCAGTCTCGATGCTGATGGCTATTCCACGAGGTGAGACTCGGACACTCTGCGATGCTATCGTGACAGCCCTGTTACCCCTTTCCAGGCCAGGAACATCTGACTCGAGAAGACGCATCTACATCTTGACCATGGCCACTCTCCTGCAGCTCACTCTATAGAGAAAACTCTATTCCGTCACCAAATCTCGCCCTCAGCCAGCATCAAGTCCAGCCAGCACCACCACCAACTGTGCCATGATCCTCCACACACCCTCACGGAGACTCCGCCCAACATGCAGAAAGCCCTATGGGTCCTCTCCCTCTTCTGCAGTGACACTCAGAGACTTGGCGACCAAACTGTACCTGCTGAAACAAAACGCAGATCGAGCTGCAGCCCCCATCACATTTCGGCTGCCCGAGAACCAGGCTAGCGGGTGTTTCGAGGTCCAGAAACACCACGAAAGACGACGGTGACACTCTCTCGCATTAGACTGGGCTATGTAGAGGCGATGGGCACCGCTTAGGGCGGAGGATCCAGCCAGCCATGGCCTCTACAAAGAAGTCCAATTACGACCAAGGCCATTGGCCGTCATGTTGGCCACAGATGCCCAGATTGGAACTTTCCACGCTACTTCTCTTCCCAAATCTAGACTAACTATCGAACTAGAGAAGCCGCCTTCGAGTTGATCATGTTGCCGCCTCTGCTCACCCTCCCCGCCTGCCTACGCCTCCCGACCTAACCGCCATCATGACCACCCACACACCTTTGCCCCAGCCTCCCGCTGCTAGACAAGAGCCTCGCATTGTCGAATTGCATCCTCGTGCTTCTGTTGTTGTGCCGATATCTCCGATACCCCTGTAAGCCATGTATGTCCACAGGAACACGGCCATCTTGCCATGCACCTCGATCCGCATGACATACAAGCAAGGCGTACACACCAGTATCAAGGCTGGTCGAGCCTCAGGGCCGAGGTTATCTCCAAAAGTCAGCACATGATCGCTAGGACGCCAGTCCTTGAAGTGTTTCATGTGGCGGGCACCAAGCATGTTTGTAGGCTCACGGGACTTGGCGGCTCCCTTGATATTGAACAAATGCGATACTAGCAGTCACAATACCGCTATAGAAGACTCGGTTAGGCATAATATGTACCCTGTTTGTATGTATACTTTATTCAATACGCCAGGTTCAGGAATTACTGGCCCATCCGCGGAGCCTTGGTCCCAGCCAGGGAGAAACAGTTCACTCCTCGTGTCGACTACACCACGAAACTTGACAGGGCTTAGCAACTAAAAGAAAACTTTCATTATGACGTGTACAGTACAAAGCTTTATATTACAAGCAGATCTTCACAAACGCTCCTTATCTTCGAATCGGACGGTGTTGTTCTCAGAATTCAGTCTTTAGTTCCCACCCACGAGATATACCCACAAAGTCACACCCAGATATATAGAAAATCGGAAGAGATGGGATTAATTACAGCCTGGCTTTTTGGCCAGGCAAGAGACTATCATAACTACCTAGGTATCCAATGTCATGTGTCATAATTGCATGAGGCTTCCTCATCATCAATCTGTAAGCAGAGCCGCGACTCCATTGCCTAACAAACTACCTTGTAACAAAGCCCATCAGAACAAATCCTGAGAAAACAAGTCTAAGCTAAACATCTTGAGCGTAACCCGTAAACAGTCCATCCACCCAGCCATCCATTCCGCAACCAACAGTCCATCATTGGGTATCAGTTCCAAACCCACCCGCCCAAACTGTGAGTGTCATGCCGAGCAAACAAGGTACCTTCGCCATCCCCGGTCTGGATCCAAAGGCCATATATACTCTGACCCCAGTACGGTCCAGCCGGTGATTCTGGCGAATAACGTCGTCGAGTAGAGCGTTCAACTCATAGAATTGGTCAAAACCGTGCCCATATAATCCCGGCCAAAATCAGGGTATCGTATCGACGCAAAAAGTCCTCCTTCGCCCTAGTTGACCGTGTCCGGTTCATAGGGGAGGAGTCGAGATACCCTCGACAAACCAAACATAACCCAAAAGAGAAACCATCTAAAAAGTCGTGACTGCCTCGCCAACTCCCATGATCCAAACCAGTCAATTTGGAAACAAGTTGAAGTGAATGTCGGTCTCTGAAGCGAGCTGCGGAGCTGGGGATATCGTGTATATGCTGCCATTCGAGTCCGTAAATATCAAAAACCATCCGAGAGTAGGGATATCGTCAGCTTGAGTGAGGAAAAAGAGAGTTCATGTATCATGTAAACAAGGCATGCCGTAATGCACTTCATTCCCGCTTCCGGAACTGAAACAAAACAAAACAAAAGCTCGATGCCCACATTAAAAGGAATTTCGTCATAACGTCGTTAAAATCATTGCCGTCTAGAAACGGCCGAGTGTGAGGAGTTAGGAGAGAAGAAGGCGAGTTTAGAGAAGGCGAGTGAATTGTCGAGAGCCGATGCTCGCGATCAGTAGGCCGCAGCAGTTGACCCTTCACTCGTTGCAACAGCTACCAGAGCTTCCAAACGCCCCAGAGAGTCGTTACTCCCTGGTCGACCTGGTTGCTGTTGCGGGTGTTGGGGTTGGCCTTGCTGCTGCTGCTGTGGATGCGGTGGAGGTGGTTGGTGATGCTGTGGCAACTCCTTTACAGGAAACCCGCTAAACCCGGTAAAGTTGGGGTGCACCATACGATCAACATGGGCCACCCGAGGGTCTGGCTGTTCTTGAGGTCTGCCCTCCCGATGGGCAGAGACAGGCCCATGGTACCAACCATGACGTTTGCTGTCCCGTGATGTCGTGATGGACGGAGCCGACATCGTGTGCTGATGCATGGCCCGCGCTGCAGCGGCAGGCTTAGGAGCAGCATAGGCTGGGGGAGGCTGATCCTCGAACCGGACAGTTGGAGGGTTGAGTCGGACCTGCTCGGCCTGTGCCTGCACTGCCTTATTTGCCTCAGAAGCCCATGCTCCAGCGCTGTCTCGAGGCGGAGTGCTGTGGTTGATATCGAGGCGGTTGAGACCACGTTGCAGGCTGGCATCGTACATGTTGAGATTTCGTCTCTCGTCCTGCATGGGCGTCTCGACAAGGTGCGGCTGGTAAGCAGGTCGTGGGTGAGAGTCGGAATCGATAACCATGGGCGAAGGCGGCCTCCTAGCAGGACTACCAGGTCGAGGAATAGGATCAAACGACTCGATACCTGGAAGACGGAATGTCGACTGTGAGGTTGCAGGATTCGCAATCGGCGGTGGCGGGTTCGGGCGAACCGAAGACTGGTTCACCACGGAGCTCAGCTGACTGGGATTTCCATTAACATTGCGGCTGTCCGGGTGCCAGGTCCGTCGGCGCCATTCGCTCTCAGAAATCGATTCTCTTGGTGGCCATGGAGCTGTCGAAGCATTCGGGGACGTAACAATACCGTTGGCTGACGGGAAAGCGCCCTCATTCGAAGCATTAGCACCACCAGGTCCAAAGACTGGCCTCCCTGCAACTAGCCCCGATGGCGATTGGAACGGGTTAGCACCAGAAGGAACGCTCAGTCGACGGCCGGGAGTTCGAGTTCCAGGGGCATACATGCTCTGGGACCGTGAGTGAGACGAGGGAGAATTAACCCCAGCAACCCATCGAGGGCTGCTTTGTCCCGTCGAAAAGTTGGATGAGGTTGGTGTCCCAAAGTCGCTTGGAGATGCGGGTCGGTAGGACGAATAGGTGCTATCGGCGGCGCTTCGATACGACTCCAAGGACAATCGCGATCGTGGGTCAGCCATCACTAGCGGAGCGGGCCTTCGACGAGCATCGGCGTGAACGCTATATGCAGAGCCAACAGAACTAACGCTGGTGATGCTAGAAGTAGACAAGGACTTGGAATGCCCTCGCTGTGGCCCGCCAGCGCTTCCACCAGTAGATGCCCGCGCTCTGTTTCCAGCCTGCCGTACACGATCCGGTCGCATCTGACGCTGGAACCGAGAACCAGTAGCTGCCAGCGAGTCCATGGGAATATTCTCGTTGACATGAACAGTCTGCGCATGCTGCCTCAAGTTGTCCAGCCTCGAAAAGCGTCGTGAGCAGTGGCACTGAAAGGGCCGTTCACCTGTGTGTTTCCTGTTGATGACGGTAAGCATGACTTTCGAAATCGAAATACGACTTGACGCACCTGATGTGCCTCGCCAGGTGCTCACTTCGGGTGAAGCTCAGGTTACAGGGCGGGTAGTCAGTGCAGTAAAAGCGCTGCGACTTCTTCTTCTTGCTCGACCGTGTTCCCTCAGCGCCAATACTTTCCTCGTCCGAAGCCTGGCCCTCTTCGACCGTGCCGGTCTCTACGTCTGAATCGTCCATATCCACATCGCCCGAATCTGCCGACTTGTTGGAGTGTCGAGAGTTGTCGCGCCGAGGCATTCTCGGTTTAGGTGCTTGATCGGGTACCTGCACGCTCTGCGGGAACGGGCTGGAGGGGAGCGGCTTCTGACTAGCCATGGAAACATTGAACGTCGCTCGGGTCGGAGTCGCACCATCGTCGATAGGTCTTGAGGGATGCGTGTGAGGCGCTGTGTTGGGTCGAGGGGTAGCGGGCGACGAAGCCATGACGTCTTCGCGCGAGACGGGGTTTGCCAGCGGCGAATTCACTGGTCGGAATGCGGCCGCCATGGCGACAGAGGTCGGGGGGTGTTATCGATGGCGATGCTAGGTACAGACAGCAGTGCGATGAATGCTGTGTCGTTTCGCAGGATCACCAGTCGGAAAAGGGTGAGGAAAGAGGGTTGTAGAGGTGCAACGTCAATGTCGCACACGCACGAGAGAGCGCAGCCGGTCGGGTACTCCTTGTGTGCCACTAGATGCTGTCGGGACTAGGTTATTCGTAATTTGGTAGGCCAGGCCAGCAGCCGTGATGAGGCTGAGGAATAGAATTGCGAGTTGACCACGAGTTGGTCAGCGGGACGCGGGGCGGTTCTTGTCGGGCAAGCGCACACCTCGAGCGAGCAAGAGGCACTGACGGGGGAGGATGGAGATAAGAGGTTGTAGTCCGGAGGGGCAGGACGTCCGTCAGATAGACCTAGGGCGGGGGCGGGAT
>SSHR01001185.1:0-44382 GCA_006518225.1 Fusarium neocosmosporiellum | reverse complement strand
AAAAAAAAAAAAAAAAAAAAAAAAAAAAAAAAAAAAAAAAAAAAAAAAAAAAAAAAAAAAAAAAAAGAAAAAAAAAAAAAAAAAAGAAAAAAAAAAAAAAAAAAAAAAAAAACAAAAAAAAAAAAAAAAAAAAAAAAAAAAAAAAAAAAAAAAAAAAAAAAAAAAAAAAAAAAAAAAAAACAAAAAAAAACCGTGGTTTGACATATAATGTCTTGTGATATATAATATCATGATAAGAATAATTAATAATTAGATCCTCTCCTACGAGAATCCCCTCCATTTTGGAGGACATTTAGATGCTTAAGAATTGGCCCTCAAGGGCATCGGCGGCGGCGGCGGGTTTCGAACAGGTCGTCACTGGCGATGCGTCGGCGTTGGTGGGAAAGGTTTTGACGTTTCGTCTCGTAAAGGCGTGATGATTCGTCTTGACCTTTTGGCCGCTGGGCGTGCTTCCGTATGTCTTTCGACGATGGGGAGTGTGTTGTACTGGGTTATAAGGGTCCTAGGCAGGCAGCACTGGCGGGCAGGTGATGGCGGTGCAGAGATGAAACTCTGTTTGACATCTGGATGCTTCTACCTAGATGTCGGGTATCTGTCCTTGACTCGCATCTATCCATCAATCCACCCATACAGGACCGAACCGTAATGTTTACAATCATCGTAACAATATATATCCTCAAAGCAATTCCCAAACGCCATGCTCATCCCTACCCCTATACCCATCTACCCGATTAATAACATCACTCCTTTAATCTCTTGGCCGGCCGGACGAGTGAGTCATCTGGCAGTCCGCTTCGCTTCGTACCCGGCAGACTGCTGGTTCGGATGTCGTTGTCGTCCTGGCTGACACGGCGATGAGGATACTCATTCTTCAACCCCTCGAAACAGTTGGCGCTGACCCGGTCGCCTGTGCTGAAGAAGGGCGACTGCAAGGCCTGCGCGGCCGTGAGGCGCTTGGCAGGGTCGTACTCGAGAAGACCGGCGAGCAACTTGTAGCCCTCCTGGCCTAGGGAAGCAAGCGGGGGGTTGCCGTTAGACCCGGGAGCGCCTGCGTGGGAGATGGTGCTGTAGTACCACTTCTCAAGGTTTGAGCCGCCAGGGGGAGGTGGAGGCGGGTTACGAGAGCCGTAGTGACCATGGTGATGAGGGTGGTGGTGATGACCGTGGTGAGACGTCATCGAGTTGGCGAGCGTGTTGAGTTGGTTGTACTCAGGCATAGTCGGAAGAAGTGGCCAGCGATCCTTGGTTGGCACGCCCATGATCTCGATAATCTTCTGCATCTGGTTTCGCTGGAAGGGAACCGTCTTTTTACTATCCATCTTGGCTTCCTCACCCTTGAAGATGGGACGTAAGGACAACAGCTCGGCAAAGATGCAGCCAACAGCCCACATGTCAATGGCAGGGGTGTAATGATAGGAACCGAGGATGAGCTCGGGGGCTCGATACCAGATGGTCACGACCACCTTATCGCCGCTGAAGAGGGAGTGCAGAGGCTTGTCGAAGCGACGGGCGAGTCCGAGATCGCCAATCTTGACTTCGCCGGACGAGGTGACCATGATGTTGGCGGGCTTGAGATCGCGGTGGAGTACCCAGTTGGTGTGAAGGTACTGGCAGCCGTTGAGGAGCTGGAACATGATGCTCTTAACTGTGGCCGGAGGTATCGGATGTCGGGGCTGCTGAGTGTGATGATGGATGATCTGTAGTAGATCGTGTTCGGCGTACTCAAAGACCATAAAGATGCACTTGTCCTCGAGCATAATCTCACAGAGGCGAATGACATTTCCGTGGTTGAGCTCACTGCAAAGACTCATCTCACGAATGGCACTCTGCGAAATGCCCGTGTAGCTGATCTGCTCTCCCTCCTTGTCGGGCTTGAACTTCTTGATGGCGAACTCGCCGACGGGCTTGCCGTTGCGGCCGACGGCCTTGTAGACGCGTCCATAGGTACCAGAACTGATGAAACCGACGATACGGTAGCGGTCTGTGATGCGGACCTTGGGCTGATATCTGGTGGAGCGGTCGTGAGGTTCTACACGGCGTTTTTGGTAAGCGTGAGCTGGAAAACCGACGCCAAGGTGAGGGCGGAGAGGCATGGCCGAGGTGTCAAGCGCCTCTCTCTGCCTCGGTATCTTGCTTGAGATGGACGAGTGTGCTTTCAACCACTTGGCATTGGCACAGATGACGATGGACAGTAGAGGACAGATGCGAGGCAAAGGCGAAAAAAAGACAGCAGAGATAGATACTTCAATGCCAAGGCTCGCGGGGAAAGGACAGAAAAAAGCAATATCAAAACGATGAGCAAATGATAATGACAAGATGCTCAACAAAAGGATGAATGTTTGAATCCAAGTGTCGATGAGGCCGAGTCAGGCAAGTCGTTAGAGACCACGCCAGGCCACACGCCACACTTGGTAGCGGGCGACAATCTCGACACCTCAGGTTGCTCTTTTTCCCAGACAGGCAAGTACGCGAGGCGACCCCGAGAGGAGAGGAGGCGAATAAGCAGCACGGCCAAGAAGAAGGCCCCTCAGCCGGATAAATAAAAGGGAATCAAGTAGACACACGGAGAGCAAGCCGAATGGAAAAGAGTGTTGAAAGGTAGAGTGGAAAACGCGGTCTGGGGAGCAGATATAGCCTGAACCTTGACCGGAATAGGGGAGGAGAAGCAAGATACGCGAGACAAGCAGACTGCAGGCGCAGACGCAGACGCAGACACAGGATAAGAAACAGCCTGCCGCTGATAGGATATTCGAATCGTAATGGGAACCAAGCAGCGGCAGAAGGGTAGGACAAGAAATACCGTCAAAACGCACCTTCAAATGTCGCCTGGACACTCCGCTTCAACGTCCCCCTGGCGCCGCCCAAGCCCACGGATCCCGGGCCCGACGCCCCCGAGGGCGGATTCGTTACGCTCATTTTAGCGAAAAACCCGACCCCTCCGCCTTGTCTGTCAGCCCGTAGTTCGAACTTGTACGTGGCAGGCAGGCAAGGGAGTTGCCTGTGTGTGGCTCTCTCTCCACAGGGTCGTTTCTGTCTTCTTTCCCGCCCCCCCGGTGACCGGCGACGGCGAAACGCGGTGTGGGATGCGGACTGGACTGTGACGATATGGTGTGTATGTGTGCGTGCGTTTTCTCCTTTGGGTTTCTCTTGCTCCCGTTCTTCTTGTTTCCCCGCACGTAGAGGAGGTAAAACCGAACGATCTAATGCAGGACGGGATAGCGAACCATAGACAGCTTCAGGATCAACGGGCCCGGCGAACCGAAAATCGCGGAAAAAACGTGGTTGCCCTTCACACGCGTTCCGGCACTGCAACGTAACAGGAAATAGAAAAGAGAAGCCGCAGTAGACGCCGCAATTCTTTTGCTTGGCCTTCTGAAGCAACCCCCCCTTCCTGTAACTGGCGAGCGAAGGCTGTAATCAGCCGCCGTGGGCGCAGCGCGGATCTCTCCCTCTGCCGAGACGAGACCAAGGTGAGGAGGTGCAATGTGAGCGATATGGGGCGTGCGGAGTCGGGGGGCGATGTGGAGTTTATTACTTGCTGGGGGGATTAATCCTATCCGAGACTTGTAGTGCTTAGACGCTGATGCTGGTCTATCCGTAGAGATGGATGGGAGGGAAAACGATGGGAAACGGCCAAAGAATGTGTGATGTAGAATCATTCCTGACCGGTCGGTTGACATGGCCATCGAGGTTGTGTGTCAAGTCTGCGACGACTCGTGAAGACGGGTGATGACTAAGCCAGCATTCGTTGCATAGGTAGAATTCCAGTTGGTGATACCTTCAAGGTTCACAGAGCTTCAGTGTTGACCAAGAGCGTGTCCTTACTCCCTGCCTGGGACAAGAAGAACAGTTCACGGTTGATCTACGTTCAAACAACCTTGAGTCCCCTTCAATTAAACACCAGTCACCCCTGACAACATGCTTCTTATAACGTATTTTCTTGCTGTCTACCTAGCTTGCATCACAAAATACCAATCCATTCACTCTCCTTCTAATCAACATACGCTTACCGGCACATCTATCGCGGTCCTAGCTTCTCCAGCACCCGCGGCCCCTGCTCCTCCCACTCCGCCTTGGTAACCCACATGCTCTCCTTGTCCGCCATGATGTTGGCCAGCACCGCACCGCCCAGGAACACCATGTGTCGCCGTCGCGGGGGATCCTCTATCCGCACCTTGAACTTGCTCAGCCGCTCCGGGTTGCCCTGCAGCGCCCGCGTGAGCCACAGCTGCTTCAGCTCCTTCTCCAGTCGCGACGGGAGTCCTGGGTACATGCTGCTACCGCCAGACAGGACGATCGCCTTGAACAGGGACGAGCGGATATCCACGTCGGCCGACTGGATAGTGTTGAACAGGAACTCGCCCAGGCCGGGTGACTCGCTATCGACCAGGTGAGGCTGGAAAAGACACTCGGGCGCCTCGAATCGCTCGCTACCCACGCGGATCACACGTCCGTCCGGCAGGGTGTAATCCTCCACAAGCACCGTGGTATCCTCGCTCAGGCGCTTGTCCAGCTCCAGGTCGTATGACACGTAGCATAGCTTCTCCTTGATCTGGCGGACAGTCTCGAAATCGGCGGTTCGGTTAAGGGCGTAACCACGGCGCAGGAGCAGCTTGATCAGGTTGCGCGTCACGTCTCGGCCGGCAACATCTAATCGCTTTGTAAGGTGGTTGAGGACGACGGATTCGTAAACGGGGACAATGTGTGTGACACCATCACCCGAGTCGACGACAACGCCAGAGCTCAGACCTACACCGCATCGCCATTAGCTTCCAGCCGCCTCCCCAGCATCCATAAAGCTTCGGGCGCAACTCACCTTGCGCGTACAGGGCCAGAACAGCCTGGATTGCAACGTAAACACCTCCGAATCCATATCGATCAAACATGACCTCGCACATCTTCTCCCGGTTCTTGAGCGGGTTCATCGGCGGCTCTGTCAAGAGGATCTTCTGGCCCTGGGGATCCACCTTGAGCTTCTCAAAGAAGGTATAGTCCCAGAGGTGCTCCATGTCATCCCACTTCTTGACGATGCCGTTCTCCATGGGGTAGCTGATCTGAAGCATCGTTCGGGCCGCGGCGGCCTCGTCACCGCACATGATGTCCTTGATCACCAGGTCGCTGTCCGTCTGCTCCTCGGACCGGAGGATCGGTCGGCCGACGATGGACGGGTACTGGTGCTCGGGGAAGTTCTGCGCGGCATATCCGACCTTGAGGAAACCGGTACCGCCGTCGAGGACTAGGCGGTAGGAGTGAGGTCAGCTATCCCCAGCTCAGGGGGTGTACTGGTCGAGCTCGGGAGCTCTGGAAACATGATTCAAGCTTACCAATGGGTGGGGGGTTGGCCATCTTTGCGACAGCCCGAGGCGGGATGTAATTATTTGAACGTGGTGAGGCTGAGGTTGAAGGTGCGGTGTTGCTGTCGCCAGGAGCTTGGGGGAGGTTGAAGTGTTCGTCAGTGGTGGGGTTGTCGTCAGAGGTGGCTGAGGCGGATCACGTGGCGCCCCGCGATAACTTGATGGCTTCATCATTGTCCTGTGCCGTCATATAATTCTGGGGCCCCGCTCAGGGAAAGACTCACACTTGGCATAGATGATTTCTGCTTCACAACAAGATAGCTCTCCAGGCTCACGCCGCATTGCAATCGCATATTCCAGGATCAAGTCTTTATAGATTTCTTTCCCACCATGTCCGAAATTCGCTTCCTTCGGCGGAGTCTCCGCATACTCGTCCTCAATCCCAACTCATCCACCACCATGACGGCAGGAATGGCCAATGCCATTCGGCAAATGTCTCTTCCAGAAGTATGATATCACAGGCACAGCAGAGATTAAATTTCTTCACACGCTGATCTTGTCAAAAGTCGTTGGAGATTTACACCTACACGGCCCCCCCAAGTGCTGCTCCTGGTAGCATCAACGACCAAGAAGATATCGACGCCAGCGCAAAGGCCGTCCTCGATGACCCCAACATCCAGGAGGAGCTCGATTCCGACAAGTACGACGCCGTGCTTGTGGCCTGCTTCAGCGTACACTGTCTCGTCTCCAAGTTGACGAGATACCGTCACGTCGCTGTAACGGGCATCTTTGAAGCCAGCATTCTCACAGCTCTTTCTCTCATTCCCGCACCAGAGGGTGCCAGCAAATGGGGCATTGTCACGACGGGAAAGTGGTGGGAAGAGCATCTGTCAAACGGCGTCAAGAAATTCCTCGGCCAGGAACAGGATGCCGTCAACAACAAGTTCGCCGGTGTCTTCTCGTCTGGCCTCACCGCAGGCGACTTTCACACGGTATCGCCAGAGCAGGTCAAGGAAAAGCTCAAGGCAGCAACACAGGAGCTGCTATCCTCAGGGCAGGTGTCGTGTGTGGTGATGGGCTGTGGAGGCATGGCGGGTCTGGAAGACATAATTCGCTCAACAGCTGTCGAGATGTACGGTAAGGCCGATGGCAATCTCGTCTACATCATCGACGGTGTCAAGGCTGGTGTCATGCAGTTGGAGCAGATGGTCCGCAGCAAAAGGGCCTTTCGGTGAAAAGTCATTCAGTGATATCTCATTATTTCTGTCAAGCCATACCTGCAAACGCCTAAATCGCTCATATCCATCAAGAATTGTGAAAAGGAACTGGCTAATAACACTCGCTCAGACCCTTGAAGAATCTGCCAAAATCATGAAGCACTCATAAAATGACTGAAGTTGCAACTCGCTTTATGGATGCGCGATTGTCACTGGCCCAGGTCTGAACCAAGTATGCGTGGTGCGTTGGCCTTCACGCCGTGTTGCCCCTAATCAACCCGTCGCGTTCTGCCCCAGACCTCGTCAGCATCCTTCTTACCCTTTGTCTCTGGCACGTTCCAAGAGACAAAGATGGCTGATCCACTGGCCAGGCCAGCGAAAATGAAGTAGACCCATCCGTGGCCGCCAAGAAGGTTGTTCAGAGCTGTATTGACGATGGGGAAGAATTGGGCCACGATGAATGTAGCCACGTAGTTGGCCGCAAGGCACCAGCTCTGCGTAGCTCCGACAGCTTCGTGCCCAACCAGCTCAGAGGCCAGGATGAAAGGCACGGGACCAAGTCCAACAGCGTAGAAGCCGACAAAGATGACGACAGCAAAGGCCGACAGGATCTTGACGCCAAAGACAATTGAAATAGCAAGAACAAATGCGCTCGATCCTTGTCCGATAATCGACGCAAGCAGACAAGTCTTGCGGCCGAGACGGTCAGGCAGAGGAGCGCAGGCAACCGTCGTGATCAGGTTGACCACAGAGATGAGGATGGTGAGGAGGGCGGAGGAAATCGGGAGGAGGTCCGCAAGAAGAGAAACAGAGTACATGATGATGGAGTTGATGCCGCACAGTTGTTGAACAAACATGATACCAACAACGGCAACAATGGCGGGCCTGTAGAGCGGGTCCTTGAGCACCTGAAGGAAGCCGAGGTGCTCAACAGGGCCTTTTCCAGCGGCAGGGGCTGCTTCGGCTGCTCCATCAGCCTGAAGAAGCCCCTCCTCCTCAGACGCTTCCCGTTCATCGGAGCTCCATGTCTCGGTTTCCTCATGGATATCGTAACCCATGCCACGGATCCTCTGCAACGTCCTCTTGGCCTTTGTCGAATCACCCTGCGCAGCCAACCACGATGGACTCTCTGGCACAACTACCAGACCCAGAGTCTGTGCCGAGGCAATAAAGAAACCGGAGCCAAGGATCCACCTCCAGGCGTTTCCGTAGCTCAGGAAGTATCCAAGGGTTTGGACGCCCAAGATGCCCACGTTGATGGAAATCTGGGTCATGAAGCCAAAGAGGCCGCGCTCCTTGGGTGGTGCAATCTCGCTGATGTAGAGAGGTACCACCACAGTAGAGGCACCAGCACCAATTCCGGAAATGAGGCGGCCGAGCGCCATAACAAAGACACTTCCGGCGATTGTCTCGATGGCGGCTCCAAACAGGTAGAGCAGGGCAGTGACGCGCATCGCAGGAAGACGGCCGCGTCGAGACGAGAAGGGGCCAGACACTAGAGCTCCCAGCAAGCCTCCCAGTGTGAATATCGAGGATATGGTTGCGAAAGCAGCTTCGTTCATCGGGATACAGTTGGAGAAGAGGCCGCCGGAGGGCTCGTTCGGTTTCGAAGAGGTGACGAATCCCTTGAGACGCTCGAATGTCGAGATGGACTTTTTACGGCAGGTGATGACATCTTGGGGCGCGTTGAGCTCGGCCTGCGGGTGATGGTTAGCAAGAGGTCATTGTCAGAGGGCATGCTGATGCTGGAGGGGGAGGTACCAGATGGAAGCCGAACTGTAATGATCCCAGCGTCGTGATTGCGATGAGCAGGATCAGATAGCCGCTGATATCGCGGAGCCTGATGGCGCCGCCTGCCATTTTGCCGTCGATTGCCGTGAATTGGTAAGGAAGCTGTAGAAGCTATCGCGGTGAAGTGGTGGTGAGGGTTGGAGGTTCGTCCGGCAGCAGCTCCCATGAGCTTACTACGTAGGTGGGTGGTCATGGGGGTGGGTCCACGTGCCGCAGTGGCTTGCATCCCCTCCTGCGTCATTCTGCGATAGGCTCTAGGGTCAGCCATGGACGAAGAGTTAGGCCATGACTCAACACAATCTGGATGCGGAGGAATGTATTGAACTTTGTTTGACTAGAAAAAATGGGATCTACGGTCTATGTTATCTACAGAGTTCAACTCTAAGCTTCTCCATAGGAAACACTAGGCAATAAGGACATATAGTATTTGGGATAAAAGTAAGGCATCACGAACAGCTGCCTTTGTATCCGTGTAACCTTGGGGTTCAACTTCGGTTTAACTTGAATGGAATTCAGGTAGCTGTTCATCTACCCCGCCTTTGGGCGCCGAGAAAACAAAGTCGTTCAAATCGACTCTACGCTTTTGGGTAAGGTTATTTAGTTACATGGTTCACAACCAGGGCCTGTAGTATGAGCGACCCGTTGAGCATTACTGCAAGCATAGTGGCAGTACTTCAACTTGCTGCCACCGCCACTCAGTATGTAAAAGACCTCAAGCAAGGCTCGACCGATCGGCTACGATTGCGCGATGAGCTGAGGAGCACAGCATGCCTGCTTGAGATGCTCAAGGACCGTATCGAGGACTCGGAAGACGCGATTGAGGCCGCCGAGACTTTGAAGCCTGCGCCCATAAGGACGCTAGCTAGCCCCAGCGGCCCCCTCAACCTCTTCAAGAGGATCCTCGAAGACATCGTTGCTAAGCTTGCGCTTCAATACAGATTGCGTCGCCTAACGAAACCTTTCACCTGGCCATTTGATAAGAAGGACGTTTCTGAAATGCTTGCTTCTTTGGAACGACTGAAGACTCATTTTGGCTTGATTATGCAGAATGATCTTTTGTATGTTTTATCAAGGTTGCAAAACCAAAATGAGTCTTGTTGACTTACAGAATGCTTCATAGTGAACTGGCTAGGCTAACGAACCTCAAACTTGACAATCTGATTGGCAAATCTGACAGATCTGAGGCCAAATATCGAGACGAGGAAGCGCGAAAGATCATCCTTTGGATAAGTCCAATATCCTTTCGTGCCAAGCATGCCGACGTCTTGGAGAGTGTCCAGTCCGGGACTGGCACTTGGCTGCTTGAGCATGAGACGTTTCAGAGCTGGGTCAAAGGAGACATCGACATCCTGTGGTGCCCGGGTATTCGTGTGTTCCCCGTCGTCAAAGCCTTGGTATTGTTCTAATTGTGACGGTTCAGCTGGAGCTGGGAAGACGAGTCTTGTGTTAGTGGGCTCTTGATCTTGGTGTTTTTTCATCATCACTTACCCAACTGGCTTCAGTTCCTTGATTATCGACCACCTCGAGCGCAGAAGAACTGCCAACGCCACTTGCGCATACGTCTACTGTGACTATAATCGACGTCATGAACAGACGCCTTCTGCTCTCCTTTCGAGCTTGCTCCAACAAATCCTTCAAAATTCTACAGACCTGATGTTGCCACCGGAAGTAACAGTCCTCTACAATCAGCACCGGCGATACGACACACGTCCAACACACACTCAGGTCACGGAGGCTCTTGCAAGGCTGGCGGCAAAGCTGACGACAGTCCATGTAGTAGTTGATGCCTTGGATGAATGTGCCGAGTCCGAGGAGCAGGCCCTCCAGTTCATCACGATGGTGTGTTCATTGGGCCAGCATGTCAAGGTTCTTTGTACATCGCGGTTTTCGACAGCTTTCGAGGAATACTTTGGCCAGTCCAAGAGATTGCAGATGTCTGCGCAAAACGAAGATATCGCAGCGTTTCTTGATGCGCAACTTGGCCAGAAATACCGACTATCGAGGCACATACGTGCTGATCCAAGCCTGAGGGACGACATTGTTAGAACCATTATCCAAGAATCCCAGGGAATGTATGGTCCAGCTTTGTACTCTTTCTTAGCGCTTAGGTTGCTAACTGCGGCAGTTTTTTGCTCGCGAAACTGCATTTAGAGAGTCTTTCTCCAAAGGTCAACCGCAAAGAGGTGCGGTCGTCGCTCCGAACCCTTCCCACTACCTTGGATGCCACCTACTCGGATGCGCTCGAACGAATATACAGCCAAGCCCCAGAGGCTGTGATGTTTTGGGTACTGTGCGCGAAGCGGCCCCTCACGGTTTTGGAGCTGCAGCATATGCACGCCACGCAGGAGCTGCCAGAGGACGTGGAACTTGAGGATGACGACCTCCCAGACGGCGATATTCTGACTGGTGTTTGCGGGGGCCTCATGATCGTCGATGGCGACTCAAAGACTGTTCGCCTGGTGCACTACACAGCTCAGCAATACTTTGAGAGGTCTCATGCCCAAAAGCTCATGCACGGCAGGATGAGCATCACAAGGATCAGCTTGAAGTATCTGACTTTGCCAAACTTCTCCGGTGGCATCTGCAAAACAGACAAGGACATGGCCCAGCGACTCGAGAAATATCCTTTCCTTGACTATGCCACGAAAAACTGGGGCTCTGAAATCAACAAGCTCAAGGGAGACGATTTCATCCCGTTGCTTGACAAGCTGATTTCCAATGCTACGGCAGTGGAGATGACAAGTCAGGCGTTTAGCCTTCACGGCATCCGCCATTTCAATTGGAGTCAGGAATTCCCAAGAGGTACACCTGCTCTCGTCCTCGCCTCCGCTTTCGATCTGCCTGCCATCCTTAGGCGAATGGTAGCAAACGGTCATGGTGTGGATGATAAGCGAGTTGATGGAGAGACGGCCTTGATTCGTGCTGCAAGCTTTGGGCATGCAGAAAACGTACGAGCACTCCTGGACTTAGGAGCTGATCAAAATGCCCGCGATTACCTGAACGAAACAGCTCTTTAAAGGGCCGCGAGGAACGGGGAGAATGGAGTAATTGAGGCTCTGCTGAGCAAAGGGGCGGAAGTCAATGTCAAGATATCCAGTGACTGGACCGCTCTCATGTCCGCTGTTTCTAGCGGCAACATAGGGACGGTTCAGATGCTGGTTGATGCAGGGGCCGAGCTGATGGCAGTCACCGTCTGGGGTGATTCTCCCCTCAGCATCGCGACACGCAGCGGTCAGGAAGCAATCGCTACGCTGCTGGCCGACCACGGGGAGGCTCTTCCTCGTGGCTCTGCTGGCCGTCGAGCATCCACTGTGGCCTCGCGCAGGGGGCTTACACAGCTTGTTCGGCGGCTCACAGCCGACTATGAAGCCGTCGCCAGAAAGCCTCTGCCACGACAAAATCTCAAGATAGAGGGTGAATTGGCCAAAGTCCAAGAATCTCTAGAGTCGGCTGAGATCAAGGCCCCGCCCGACACTGAGCCATCTGAAATGGACCTGAGTGATTTCTCCGAGGTGGTGGAAGACCTGGAGCACAGCATGGGGTTTTTAAGACGTTACGACCTGAATGAGGAGATTGCTAAGGGACATTTCGCACAGGTTTTTAGCTGCACCAACAAAGCAACGGACACGGTGTACGCCGTGAAGACCTTTACCGTCGAGAAATGGACCAAGTCTACCGCGAAACTGGATGCTGTACGCCGCGAGGCCCGAATACTCCGAAGAGTCCAACAGGACCCTCACACAAACATCATGCGCCTTATTGATTTGTTTGCTGAATACAAGGACTGCAAGATCTATATGGTTCTGGAACGTGCCCCAGAAGGGGAGCTTTTCAACTTGATCGTCCAAAGGCAGCGTTTGACAGAGGATGAATCACGGAAAGTCATTTACCAGGTGTTTTCCGCGCTTGATTTCTTGGTGAGTTGCGTTGGGCTTTAGATCCAGTAGCGAAACTAAGGCAAGAAAGCATGGCCTAGAATGGGCACATCGGGATATTAAGCCCGAAAATATTCTTCTGTTCGATACCGAGACTCTTTTCGTCAAGGTGGCCGATTTTGGTCTGGCAATCAAGATCAGCAGCGAGCCTGATACCTCGAAATATGCGACTTTACCTGGCGGTATACCGTCCTGTAGGTAACATTTCCTTTCCAGCTTGGAATTTTGCTGACGATAGAATTGAAGATGCTGCCCCAGAGGTTCTCGAAGAGACAAAGCATGGACTTGGGATCGACGTCTGGTCTGCCGGTGTCGTCTTGTACATCTGTCTCTGCGGATTCCCGCCCTTCTCCGATGAGTTGTACTCCAGAGATTTCCCTTTTACCCTCACAGAGAAAATCAAGATGGGAAGATTCGATTACCCGTCACCTTATTGGGACTCTGTCGGAGACCCGGCTCTTGATCTGATTGACAACATGCTTGTCGTGGACTCGGAGAAGCGGTTTACCATTAAGCAGTGTATTGATCACCCATGGGAAGTCAATACAAATAGAGACTTGGTGGGGGGCATCGTCAGATCGGCGAGTCCAGAGCTTCTCGGAGGCTTTTATGTACCTAATCTTCAATGAGAGGAGATCACTGCAAGGAGTGCAGTTGCAAGACCCGATAGCGGCCAAGGAGTTCCATCAGGCACCAAGTTTTATATACTATCTGTCTAAATATGTACACACAACTATCACTGCTACGTTCTTTTGCCCTCTCTAGCCCCGGATCCAGCTAGATTCCATAGAAGTGACAACTTTAAGGTAACACACACAATCGTCAAGCAGCGACTGGTCTCTCCCCCATAGAGACGCTTCCTCTGAAGGCGAGATTCATCACCACCCGGCAAATTTGGGCGAAGCCGTTTAGCAGTTGGTGCGGAGGCTCTTGACGAGGCAGGACTTGCCGTTGTCGCCAGCAGGGCCGAACTTGGGGGGCTCCTTCTTCTGGTCGTTGCCGGTGTAAGCCTGGCAGCTCTTGCCCTTGTTCTGGCAAGAGTCGGTGATGGTGCAGACGTCACCATAGTTGTCGTTGACGCCGCAGAGCTCACCTCCGTTCTTGGCGACGACGCCCTTGATGTTGATGTTGCGGGGGCCGCCGTTGCCGGAGCAGTTGCCACAGTTGCGGACGAGCTTGCCGTAGTCCTCGGCGTAGAAGTTGTTGACGTTGAGCGTGCCGCGGCCGTTGAACTGGAGGATCTTGTCCGCGGCCTTGAAGGCACCACCGCCGTTGACGGTGGAGGTACCAGACTTCTGCTTGAAGGTGGCGGCATCCTCGCAGACATCAGCCCACCAGACGTTGTTCAGGGTGCTGGATGTGTTAGTTGTGGTGTAGATAGGTGTTGTTGAGACGAGTACTTACCAAGTGCCCTTGCAGTGAACACCCTCACCGGAGGAGGCACCGATGATGACGTTGGAGAGAGTGGCACCATCCTCAAGAATGAAGGAAGCGGCCTTCTCACCAGTCTCGTTCTGGCCCTCGCAAGTGCTGGCTGAAGGCGGAATGCATGTCAGTAAATCGTGGTGCTGTGGTAGGTGGCGCTATCTGCTTGGGTCGACTTACGCTTGCGCTCGAATCGCTTCATGCCACCATCGTACTTCTCTCCCTTGCGAACGGGGATGGCAGTGGGGACGCTGCTGACACCAGCGGAAGCGGGAAGGGTGGTGGTGATGGCAGAGGCGCCAGTGACGGCGGCGAGGATGAGAGCGGAGGCCTTCATGGTGATTGAATTGAGCTTGAGAGTTGAGCTGAGTGGTGTCTGGTTGAGTGCGTGGTGGTGATGGAGTGAAGGAGTTGCTTAGGAGAGGACTTGGCTGCCCTTTTATTCCTCGAGGTTGGGATGATAGATGGCAATCGCTTCTCGGTGTTTTCACTCAACAAACACCGAGGAGCCGGAGGCTTGACAGGCCCTTGGCGGTGTAGTGCCGGAGTGACATGCAAACCCCGGAGAATCACTGCTTCGCCGAACCGCCAAGGTGTGTGTATTCGGGGCGATTCTGACACCCTGCCACGCAGAATACTGTTGCATGGCCCTATTCTAGAAGTCCACCTCCCCAATGGAGGAAGTGTCCCGACGTTGCAAGGATGTGCTGGAGCCAAACCGAGTCGGTCAAGCCGCGAGGCATGTAAACCAACTGTTACTGCTGCAGCAGGGCCATTCATGTACCTGGAGCTCCATTGGTTGACACTGATTGACAAGGACAGGCGAACTGGAGCCGGGTGATGGGTTCAGCCTTATGAATGTTTGCCGAATTTTTAGAGCCAACAGCAGTATAGATCACGGAGACGGGCAGGGAAATCCGGCTGGCATCCTGATCGACGTGCTACTCGATCTACCGGTTTTGCTTGGCGTACTTGTTGTTCAACAAGCGCAGCCTTCATTGTCTCCTAATGATTGCTTACCCCCTTTTAATTTTCATAGCTTGTTCTAGGATAGTCCTAGAAGCATACGGGGGCTTTACAAACCTCGTATTCCATCTTAACCTTAAGTCAGATGCTTCAAAATACGGTTAACGAGTAGATACATGGGAATGGCTCAGGACCCTTACTTTCGGTAGTTCGCCCAGTACAGCGTAGCATCATCATGGAACCAACCCCTGGATTTCTTCCGAGAGCTGCACCTTGCCGTTCATGGATCATGTCCCGAGATCCACGCCTTACGCCCCTTTGTTATGGGGTCGGCCCGTCCGAGATGGTCCCATGTCTGGACGGCGCTGGTCCACCTCGGGATATGGTTATTCCTAGTTGAGGTGCTAGAGAGTAAGCTAAAAACCGTGGCTGTTTGAGGTAGTTGATCGTATAGCATGGCTGTCTCAAGTGCTAAGAGAAAGAGAGGCTAGTGTTACGGGTGGAATCTATGCAAATGATGAGCACCGCAGGATCTCGTAAAGCAGAATACGCGAGCAAGTTGTTGTCTAATGTCTTTACGGGCCACGAGTCAAGACGGGGTCCATTCCCTCCAGGGATCACACCACGTGCCGGGGAATGTGCGAGCACGGATACGGGCGAGCGTGGGCTATTGGAGGAAAAATGATCACCGTGTTTGAGATGTTTTGGCGTCAGAAAGCTTAATCACCCACGCCTGTCGGTGACAGCTCAATGATGGGTTAACTAGGCTTCCTATCCACTCTGATTTGCGGACTCCGTGACCTCCGACTTTTGCTGAACTACCAGTAGAGAATTACGGATTGCCAATGAACCAGAGGAAATTATAGGAATACGGCTAGGCAACTAAAATATTCTGCTAGGTATACTCAAGCACTCACTGTTTATTTACGCTGAATCTTTCTTATTCTGCCACATAGGTAGTGTCTCTAATGTGAGTCGTGCGTCAGTCCTGTAAACTCGGGTATGCACACATACACGTAATCGTCAACTGAAAAACCCACTCTTACCCTGGATACCATGCCCACCGCAAGCTTCCACCGAATACTTTTGCGAGTCTGCAAGACAATGTTACGAGGATCTGCCGCTAACACGGGAGGATCGTGTTGCCGAGGCTGGGAAGTGGATTCATCGCAATCGCCGTGCTCACCGCTATGGTGAGCTATTTCCGAGTTTAGCCCAAAGTCAAAAATCGCATTCGTCAACTAACCTGGGTTACCCTGGGTTTTTGTCAAAGTTTGAACTGTGCCGCTTGGCTTCCTTTTGTGAAGAGAGTACTTTTGCTCGGTGAAGCCGAGGTAGAGAAGGGAAGGAGGATAAGCGAGATCGTATCACGCAAAAGATTCCTCCCGACGTTCCGAAGCATCGTTGACGACTACCGCTTTGTGATGGAGGGCGTGGCGTTAACATGGTCCGAACCTAGAAGTGGCTGAGTGTATTCCAAGAATTCTTGGTAGAACCAGTATCAGGTTCCTGTCGTAATGTTTCTCGTCTGTTCTAACAAAGTTCAGGTGGAATCGGTTGGGCACTCGGATATGACCGACGTACATTTTGGCTTGTGAATTTCAAAAGCCACTGTCCAAAGCAAAACTGTTGGCAGAGTTCTGAAAAGGCGGACCGCCGTCGTGAGACAATGGAGAAGAGGCCTGAAGTCGGTGTGATGGATCCGCTCCATGTTGTGCTCGTGCAGGATAAGGTGTTATTGGCTCGACAGCGGGACGCGGCGCTTAGAAACCAACCATCAAGGTTTCATTTTTAGCTATTGAAATCTTGGGGGATGTCTGCCATGCTCGCCTTTAGTAGTTAAGAAGGCCTGGCTCGCTATTTTCCTTCTTGATTTACTTTTCATCTCTATCAAAGAATCGTAATAATTACCTAGCTAGGCAAGATAATAGTTACTATCCATAACCTTGGGCAAGGCTAGGCCCGCGTTCTTATATACTGCAGCTAACTAGGTAGGTAGAGAAATCTCACCTGACTCTCTGAGAAGGGCTCTCCCTATTCCCCTCATAGTTAACCCCGTGGGGTATAGGAAACCTGATACCGTGCCTTCCTAGACTTACGATTTAACTTAAGCATCGATGAAGGGTTGGTGAACCCGCAGCCAGGCTCGTTCCAAGATACCCCGACAGCCCACGTGTCGGGAAAGGATCATGACTTGACTGGATTCGCCGACCGGGGCTGCTTAGAGAAACTCCAATATTTACAATCGAGAGACGAGCCACGGTATTCGCTGCGGCCGGAACTATCTGGATCAGGGTTGTCGGAAAGGCAGCGTAATGCTAGACCGTCCGTACACATTGGGGAATCGGAGATTTCCCGAGGTCACTCAACAAACCTTGACAGTTCCGCGGATATTCCACTTCGAAACGGAACCTGATCCCTGCAGACTTCTCTACACCTCGTTGGACGACACCTGCAGGTATGCCTCCACTTCTCCTCAGTTCTTGATGAGTTGTCCACCACCTACAACCCCTCTCTCACAGAGAAAAAAAAGCCAGCCGCAAGTTAGCAAAAGGCGAGCACAACTCAATCCTTCAACATTGAGACCCCCTAGCCTAAACCCCCTGATAAAGGAAGCATGTCCGAAGTTGATCGATCCCAATCTGGGGAACACCAGCTATACGCTCCACTGCCAGCAGGAAAATGGACTCGCATTCTGGTCTTGGAGCCAGGAGCCGTAGGCGACCCTATTAGCTGCTCTCTCCATGCTGCCAGATTTGATACTGAGAGTGAGATTCTCCGTGCGAACGTGGAAATAAATCTATGAAAACTGTACCGGTTGGCTCTGACACATATTCAAAGCGTACGACGCGATATCATACGTCTGGGGTAGCATCAGAGACACCCGCTCGATCCATTGTCAAGGCCACCAAGTCGACATCACTACTAACCTCTTCCAAGCTCTGCGCCAGGTGAGACACCCTCGCGAGCCAAAAAGCATATGGGCCGATGCCCTGTGCATCAATCAGCCGGACCTGGTGGAGAAGAGCGTCCATGTCAACATGATGGGCGACATTTACGCGCATGCCCGGCAGGTCGTGGTCTGTCTCGGCGACGACGGTCAGAACGGCGAAGCCGCAGATATCGCGTTCAGCGTAATCAAAGATTACAACCGCATTGCCGCAAAGTACCTGTCGGAAGACCTACTCAACAGCGGAAAGTGGTGGAAGCCAGACGACGGCTACGGTCCTGTCACTGCTGCCCGGCTGCAGAACGTAGTCCCGATATTTACACACCCCTGGTTTGAGCGGGTTTGGGTTCTTCAGGAGGTTGGGCTTGCCAGAAAAGCGGTGCTTGCCTATGGCTCCTCAACGATCGACTTCGCTGAAGCCATGGACTTTGTGCAGGCACGGGCGCGGACAGGCGCCTCCTTTCCAGTCCCCTCCTTCAGGCCAGGCCATATCTCGGATCTCTTCAGATACATTTGGTCCTCGTACGCCAAGGATGTCGAAGATTCCTGGTTCAGGTCCTCCCGCATTCTTAGGGTCCTGTCTCAGCAGTCATCGAAAGCTGGAAAGATTGACTTTGAAGATGTGCTCTTCAGGGCGAGACACATTCAAAAGGCTACAGACCATAGGGACTTCGTTTATGCCTTCCTCGGACACCCTCTTGCAAGGTCGGACGATGGAGAGCTCCTGGTCAGAGCAGACTACACGAGAAGTCTGTCAGAGCTGCGGCTTTCATTATTTTCCAGGCTGAGTGCCCACTCACTGCGCTTTCTTGGCCTAGTATGGCACTGTATCCCTGACGAACTCACTAGCGGACCGTCGTGGTGCCCCCAATTGGATGCCCGTCGAGCTTGGACTATCAACGGCAGGTATGAGGCCTGTCGGGGGGAGGACCTGACGTCAG
This sequence comes from Fusarium neocosmosporiellum, assembly GCA_006518225.1. Lineage (NCBI taxonomy): Eukaryota > Fungi > Ascomycota > Sordariomycetes > Hypocreales > Nectriaceae > Fusarium > Fusarium neocosmosporiellum. Next base: position 25,863 of record SSHR01001185.1, on the reverse strand, counting down.
TAGGCGGGTCACTCCCCCGAGTAGATGGGTCAAGTCTAAAGGTCTGTCTCTATCTTATCGACACAATAGACTTCCGCGGAGAGGTCGCCGCAGGGGGGCCAAGAGACAGTGACAAGGCTACGGTGGATGATCGGGAGACCAGCTACCTTACCGTAGAATCAATGCCCCCCAAATGCCCCAGTATTATGGAAACGTACTGGTCGCTTTTGGAGGAATCAGAGAACTGTCATGGTCTGGCTTATCAAGACAAGGGATTTGCTTTTGCGAGTACCCTTTTGTGCGCTATGGAGGAAGAGGACGCTCCATCTATTGCTCGCAGTTTTGCAGACTTTTGTCGAGAACACTGTCCGTCAATACACTCCTATCTCGAGGAGCACAGCTGGCTTCAACGCTGGAGTTCGAGAGAGCCGACGCACTATATACCTTTCCGGCAGCGAGCAGCAAGCAGTATTCGGGGGCAGAGATTTTTTACCTCTGCCAAAGGTTATTGGTGAGCCGTCCCTTCTCTAACACCACCGGGTGGCTATTCTTTTTTCAGTTTCTCGAGCCTGCCATTCGTTACTGACCCTGAAATATGATTACAGCGGAACGGGGTCGCCTTTGGTAGAGCCAGGCGATCTGATATGTGTTATTCCGACAGTCCAAACTCCATTGGTCATTAGGCCAGTAGAGAGCAAACAGATGACGTTCAAGATCGTCGGATCCTGCTATGTGCACGGCATGATGGTTGGTGAAGTATTGAGGACGCCAACAATGGGTGATGCATCAGCAGAAAAGGCTACTGTAGTGTTTACATAGTGCCGGCCATCAGTAGCTGAAGGATATGGGAAGGTGTGACCATCTCTAACAGGTAGCATGTATGAATAAATGATATTAGTCCATACCGCGCAGTATGCGTCAAGCATAGATAGTATGCAAGCGGTGCATAGTAAATAGACAAGGTATGATTCATTGACCTAAAGTAGCACGAGGCCCACCATCTCACACACCTCTCCCCAATCACAATAGTCTGACGAGTTACAAGGTTTATTACAGATTACTGCATAGGGTCAAGTAGAGAATGATTCATAATGAACACAGTGTTTCGGATGAGTATCATTTGAAGTTGATGGTTGAGAGGAACGAATATATAAGAGTAAATGTCGGAAACTTTAAGAGAAGGAGATCGTTTAGCATCTAACTCAGCAATACCAATTAAAGTACATGGGTGACACCAACACCACTATCAACAATTACAACCAAGTCACTATGAAGACGAAATCCACTCCCGAGTATGCCGACGTCACAGCCGACTTCAAGCCCCTCCCAAAACACAGTCACCTCTCAGAAAAGATCCCAGAGTATGCAGCCGTCGAGGATCAGATCAGAGCTGGCTACGAGCCCATTTGGGGTGCCCCCGATTTTCCTTCCATGCGCGCAGTTGCCGGCAATGCCGATGCTCCCATGCCCCCGGAGGCCCGGATCGGTATCGCGATGCGGTGACAGAGCTGATTCAGTTTCCTGTTCGTGATGGGACTTTGATTGAGCTCAAGGTTTACGAGTCGCCGAATGTTGTGAAGGATGCTACTTTGATGTATCGCATGCACGGCGGTGGTATGTTCTGACACGGAGAATGGATTGATAATGGCTAATCTCTCCATCTCAGGCATGGCTGTTGGAAGCCACGAAGTTGACGGCGCCGAGAATGTCTATGCTGCTACCAACCCCAACATTGTTGTTGTCAGTGTGGATTACCGATTGTGAGTTCTGATGACATCAAATCCGAGAACTATCCGCTAATAGTGCCAGGGCTCCGGAACACCCGTTTCCAATCCCGTTCCAAGATAGCTATGATGGTCTTGTCTGGGTAAGTGGTTCATACACAACAAGCTGAAGGCGACACACGTTACTAATGGCGCTTCAGCGCAAGGAGAATGCAGAGACCCTTGGCGTCAACCCTGAAAAGATTATTCTGAGTGGGAGCAGCGCAGGAGGCAGTCTTGTGAGTATGCTTCAAGTATTCCCTAGAACATGTATTAACATCTTCTAGGCCGCAACTGTTGCCGTTCAAGCTAGAGACGATGGACTGACTGGCATTGTTGCCCAAGTCCTGCACTTTCCTCTGACCTGCCACCCCAAGTTCTTCCCCAGGGACAAGTACGAATTTGGAAGCTATATTCAGAATTCAGAAAACGCTGTTCTTAGTTCCGTCATCTACGAGCTGACCCTCGACGCGCACACTCCTAATGCCGAGCCGGACTGGAGGCATTCGCCTCTTCTCGCCAAGTCGCATGCAGGCCTTCCTCCAACACGTGAGCCTTGACTGTGCAGTTGCAAGACTTCAACTAATCATTTTTTAGTTATCCAATGTGGGGGTGTTGACATTCTCCGCGATGACGCTTTTGCCTACGCTGAAGCCTTGGAGGCTGATGGCGTCGAGGTTGAGCTGCACGCCTACGCTGGCGTACCTCATTGCTTCCCTGTTATCCTCACCCAGATCCCCCAAGTTTCTACCTTTTACAAAAGATACACCAAGTTTCTAGAGAAGTATGCCGAGTGAACGTAACCTCGGAGGGTAGAAGGATTCCAAAAGGCAGGCTCAGGCTGAGGCCGTTGGCGATGGGTTTTTTGAGGAAGGGATGGTTATAGATCTCACCCAGGATGTCTAATTGATCACTGAGGTTCCTTTCTAGGCACGTTGTTTAATTGTATAAAGTGGAAAATTCCTTCTGGATCTGCATTTTTGTCATGTAACAAACCCGGAACTGACGACTCTCTGTATCTGGCTCCTGACCTGATTCTTGTCCACAAAAAGCAATTCCGGGACCCGGGCAAATGAGATACTTGAAAATGGTATGAAGTAGAATTGCTATTTATTCTGATCAAACGTTCAATCTTCGTCCTTTGTCAAGGAGTCCTGGCCCTAGTATTGCTGGTCGATAAAGTAGTCGTACTTGGGTGCTAACCGAGCTCGGAACTTGCGGCCCCAAATCATCAAGGGCACGCATGTCAGAGCGATTGCAGCCGCGATGCAGCCCAAAAGCACAAACATGTCATAGACGCCCATGCCAGCCACCCAAGGTGAGACGGCGAAGACGAGGCCTGTTGCGATGATGTTGCGGACAAATACGACAGCCGTTAGAGCCGGGCCGAGGATCTGGAAAAGAAACGGTGTCAGTACAGGTGAAGAGTTGCGTGCTTTGGAATAAGGCCTCTTACAAGTTGATACGAGTCCTGGACATAGGTGAGAGCTATGTCGCCACAGCCTCCGATGGAAAAACCGATGAATGCGGCGCCCACAGCGTTGATGATCCAGGGCATTCCCTATATATCATGTTAGACTACACCGAGTGTAAGTGAGGGAGGGACATACCTTTGCAATCGTCAAGCCGTACATCAGACAACCAATAGCCATCGACATGCCCGGCACCAGGAACAGCCAAAGTCGAGTCTCGGGCTCGTAGATGCCTCCACGGCGCTTTGCAATTTGCACGATCATGTAGTCTACCAGCGGCCCGCCGAACAACGATCCCAGAATAGCACCGATGAAAGGAGGCAGGTTCATGTTTCCAACACCGGCGGGAGAGAGGTTATAAGGGGGAGCCGCGTACAGGGCGCTCTGGGTGACTGCCAGAATGGCGAGCATGGCGATGCTCCAGCCGTATTGGAGGGCGGCAAACATGACCGCGGGGAAGACGGCAAGGACGTGGAAGGGCTCGTAAAACTGCTTCCAGAATGATTTACCTGCAGAAGCTTCCTTGTCCAGGGACCAAAGCGCATGTCGCTCCCGGTATGACTTCATCGGGATGTTGGTATCGATCTCGACGAGTCTCTTTCGTTGACTTAGGATAGCCTCTTGGTCTTTGTCTAGCGAGGCAGGAACCGGAGGTTTAGCAATGCTGCTGACTTTGTTGAGTTGGCTGTCGGGCATGTTTGGTGTGATGTCGTGGCCGGTCAGTGGGGGAGGAGTGTATTTGGACTCTTCAAGGAAGAAGAACATGATGATGGAGAGGACTCCCATGAAGATGGCACAGAGCCAGAAGGCCCAGCGCCAGCCCATGGAGACGGCGATTTGGCCGCCTACGACGGGTCCGAGGTAGTTCTGGACTTGCGTTAGCTAGGTATGCGTGGTATTGACTCGGGGGTACTGACTCCAATCATGACCATGATGAGATAGATGCCGTTCATGGTACCTCGCTGGTGAACGAAGAAGAGATCTGATACCTGCAATGCATGGTCAGCCAGTTGATCATCAATGTGTCGTCGAGTGATAGCTTACTGTAACCTGGAAAAGTGCCTCATTGACAGCCCCAGCAACACCAGCGACGAGGTTGGCTCCAATCATGTCCCCCACAGTCTGCATCTCGGCCTGCCACACGGCAGCCGCAAACATGACCAGAGCCGTAACGATGTAAACAGGTCGACGACCAACACGGAGGGCGATGGGAATGAAGATGATGCAGCCGACGGACAAGCCGGCCATGTTGGTTGCGTAGCCGTTGTTGAGGGCGTCGTAGCTCATGCCGAGCTGTTCGTTGAAGTCTTGCCACATTGGGACGCTGATGCAGAGGCTGGATACGGGGTTAATGGAGTGTAGCTTGGAGATGAGACGGGGAGCTTACATGGCGAATACCATCATGGCGTAGAGGGAGAGGAGTGTCATGTGGAGTGTCTTGCGCCATGAACTCCAGTTCTGCAGTTGTCAGATTGGTGATCAGGACGTCTTGGAGTATACGAACCAGGGGCTGATTCGGATCGGAACTCGGCTGAGGCGCAAGCAGGATGTGCGTCGCCTGCGCGTCATTGATGCGCTGCGTGCCCGGAGGCAGCACGTCGCCGTGCGTGAGATTCGACATGATGCAGGTTGAACTGGCAGAGTCTAAGAGGAGAGAGACTTGTCAAGAGGTGCCCGTGGTCAGAGACGAAGGGCATCGTCGTTGGAAGACGAAGGGTTTAAATACAACTCCAACCACACCCTCCATGTTTATCACCGACCCGCGGCTACTTTGTTCAATCTTGGTCTAGTCGTATCAGAGACGAGAGATAGCCATCACCCCATCCTTGTCTAGGGGCATCCTTGGTTGCTGCTGGCGGCGCACATCTCCGGATAGCGAATGCGGGGTACACTAACCCGATATCTACAATAGATTGCACGCGTCGACCTGTGTCTGGGATCTTGTCACGGTACTCGCGTCGTGACGTCGGGGTGAGGACGACATTGTGGGCCGATAACGGCGCAGTGTCGAATCGGATCGCTTCGCGGTGCAATGTGATGTCTCGTTTATGGATAAGAATCTGGGGTAATGAACGAATGGGTCTTGATTAAATCGGCCGGCTGATATCCGGGGCTCTGCAAGGCCAAGACTTGATGTTGCAACCGAGGACGATGGCCAGGGTGGTTTCTACAGTGAGAAATGAGGTATCCGCAACGGAATGGACCTGGAGGGTTTTCTTAGTTATGACTAGCCGCTCCTTTATGAGGGTTGGCAGTCTTGAGATTAACAGAGTACATAGGCTGGAGCGACCAGGCACTCCCTGATTACTCGTCAGCTCGGCGATGAAACTCAAGTGCACTAAATTCTATTACCGCTTTGAAAGCCGAGATCCTCCTACTCTAAGCTGAGTTAGTGCGAAAGGTCATCGGACTCAAGGACTCGGGGTTCAGGCTGGGGCGGGGTGTGAGGTGCTTGAGCAGGCCACAGGGATGAGATCTGGGACCATATCCCTGTCTTTTGGCTCCGATGAGACTTGACTAGACTGCTGACCCCCGACGGCGGAGCGAGGGGGGAGCGGGTCCAGATGGCCGCTATCGCCCGTCGGCTGTCGGCGGAGACTGCGTTTCGGAAGCCCACCCAAGGTCTCGGTAGCCGGGTCAATGGTCAAGTGAAGCGGCCATTAGGGATGCATGATGGTACCGTAGAAACTCGAGAAATTCAGGGGCTTGGCAAAGTGGAACGGCGCTAATTTCCCCTTCCGCTTTACCCGATTAGGCATAGCATGACCCTCATCATCCGACTTCAATGCCTCTGATCACAGCCCTTGGAATACCCTCACAACAGCCTTTGAAGAGGCCCTCGAGACCGCACTTCCGTTATGACTCTCAACCCGGCCGGCTTCATCGATATCATCTGTATGTGGCCTCTGATTGGCTAGATCGTATTACTAATCGCCGTGGCTAGACGTCACGCATGACCGCCAACGCGGCTTGCTTCGAAGTTGGACAGACTTACGGCCTCAAGTACAGAGATCCCTCGAGCCCAGGTATAAAAACCGGCATTTCCCTTACAAAAGAGGGTCTTCACTACGCGTAGTTAAGGGAGTCAAGTCGGCGAGGCTTTGACGAAGTCTTGCAAGTAGGGAAGAAGGTGTCATGCAGGATTGAGAGCCAGGGCCGGCGATAGAGGAAATGGGACTTTAAGCTAGGGGTCGAGAGAGAGTGGCAAGAAGGAATTGCGTTTTATTAGATCGAGGAAGGGGTCCTTAGTGACATAATAACTTCTTCTCCTAGAGTAATTTCGCCTTGAGACTAAGTACTAATATCTATAAGCTAGCTAATTAGATCTTCCCTTATATTTACCCTTATAAAGTCTATTATAAGCCCTCTCTCTAAAGCTATTTATATTAGCTCTTTTATTAAAAGAGAAATTAATAACTTAATAAGATTATTTTTAGGAAGCCCTAATTACTCTTTATTAAATAAAAGATAATATCTCTTAGTATTATTTCTCTCCTTCTGCGGGATTTAAAGCTATTTCTTAGTTATTAAAGTCGATCTCTTCCTTCTTTATATCCTTAATATTAATCTTACCTTCCTCGCTTTTATCTAGGTGTAATCTTATTCCACACGTTGAAAATGCCTTCTATGCGAGTTCCAATCGATCCATGAGGCGATCCTAAGCATGGCCGACGATGTGTGTAGTCATAACTCGCTTCTCAGTAGGGGTCCACGGCTTGGAATTGCGATCCGGGTCGTTATCCCTCTCGGTTATCCACTCATCCGCATACTGCTGTAACCACGCCTTGAAGAGCTTATTGATAGCTACGTCGAGAGGTTGAAGAAGACCCGTACAACCCGGAGGAATCATCGCAGGAAGGATCCTTGACTTCATCAGCAGAGAAGTCACGTCATTAGTCTTGTGAAAGCTCGCCACATCCATCACGAGGAGGAATTCCCTGTGAAGCTTCTTACAGGGGATAACCTCCTCGTTCAGCCACTTTAGGAATAACTTCTCGTTATTATATGCTGTCGGGTTAAACTCCATAGAAACGCCAGGGTGATAAAGATGACCTTCTTTCTTTATGATCTTTCCCTTCGGTGGTTTAACGCCCTTGAAGATGAGCTTTGGCTTTAGACGGCTTAGTCCATCAATAAAGATAGACAGCATAAGAGTCGCTTTTCTCTTGCTCCAGCTACTTCTATCGGTCTTCCCTGAGATCGTCTTATCGCCTTTAAGTGCGTAAGTTAAACCATCGAGGTATTCGAAGGGAATCGGGGTTTCATCCATGTTGAGGATGCAGTTATTATGAAACCGACGCTTCGGTGAGTTAAGGAGGTCCGGAATCTTCTCTCTAGGTTAGTAGGGAAACTTAGGAGGGTCTACTAGAGGTGGGAATAGCTTCCTTTAAGTATTCTATAGTAGGAAGCGAAGGAAGCTATTGATAATCTGACGGTATTCCTCGGGGGTCTTCTGGGCCTGGTTAGTAACTCGCCGCTTCACGATGCGATGCCGCTTCTTGAAGTTCAGGAACCATCCATTAGAGAATCCGAATAGCTTCCCGTGTTCAGGATAGAGCTCTCCAAAGAGGGATTTTGCCGTGGTACGGAACCAGTGTACCGTGATGATTTTCTCTCCGATCGACGTTCAACGAAGCGTCGAAATAGCTCATCTTCAAGCTTAGGCCAGTGAGGCTTCCAAGAAGTCTCGCGAGGGATGATGTCGAGGATGCGATTGCGATGCTTCCACTATACTTCGATCGTCTTCTCGTTCACGAGGAACCACTTTGAAGCCTCAGAAATATACGGTTGGCGATATCCATCGATGACTTCCACCCTTCGAGAGCCTCGTGTGTTGGGCTTCGGGTCATAAATGCGATGATTGAGGAGAAAAAGCAAGATCCGGATCTTCTTCTCTTGAGAGTGCGTTTCTTCTTTGCGCTTGAGCGGGGAAAACGGCTTAGATTTGCGCTGAGAAACCGGCTTTGGCTTCGGACCACGTTTCCGCCGCGGCGTCACTTGGGAATTTGCATCTTTTGGTTCTAGCACCATCTCTGACTTCTAAAGTTATATTTAATCATTTGAAATGTCAAAAAAGAGGGTATATTGACTCTATTAGTGAGGGGATAATCTGATATCAATTTTGCAAGGAGCCTCATCCCGCTTGGCCGTAGAGGGCATAGCGAGCGGGGTCAGAATCATAGCCCCACTTTGCCAAGCCCCTGAATTTCTCGAGTTTTTACGGTATACGGAGGAATCTGACCTGCATGAGCCCGCATCCCGAGAGATTTCTGTATTCAACGGCTTTACTGCCTGGATGTTCCCGAGACCCGCCTCGCCCCCTCACTATGGACGAACGAAGAGATGATGAAGAATCCGGACTGAAGCAGGATAAAAGAAAGTCAAGGCTATAAGCCACAGCCATTTTGAAAAAGGACATCCGGAACAGCGTAAAATAAGACGGTAAAGAGTAGCAAGCCTTGACTCGGACATGAAATTGGTAGAAAAGTATATTGCAGTCAAAACATGGTGAATTCTCAAATCCCTCGCTGCTAGATCAATCTCCAGGAGAATAACGGAACAGAAGAGTGAACTTTGCCTCGCCAGGGAGCCAAATTTGGGCTCTCATTGAGAAAAACACACCCCCACTCGCCAGTGTATTCCTCAGTACCACCCGTCTAGGCTTGCTCGGTCGTGTGCGGCTCGGCATTTTCCGGCTTCTGCGCCCAAACCGTCTTGAGAAGGGCGTATGGGTGAATCTTTGTGTCCCGCAGCTCCTTTCTCAAACGAGCGAGGTAGAGTTGAACCTCCTCCGGCGTCCAGCCCAGAAAGGTGGCGACAAAGTTTATGAAGCCTTCAGGGTCTTGGGTGCCATAGACTTGGCCGAAGCGGCCTATTTCTTTCAGCTTGGGGTCCTTGGGCCAAGGACTCAGAGGACACTTGGGGCACTGTTAGCGTATCTTGAGCTAAATACCAAGGGGTCGTAAGATGGCTTACTTTGCCATTCCACTCCTTGATGTTAACAAATCCAGCCTCTTCAATGGCTGGCTTTTGAACTCCATCATTAACCACGGTAAAACTATTCCCAATCTTCTTTGAAGCCTCGATGAATATTTTATCCCACTGGGCCAGGGCAGAATCCGGCGCAACGGTGTTGTCGTCACTAAGGACGGTTGGCGAGACTTCGAAACTCTCGATCCAACCACCTGGCTTGAGGACCCGATATGCCTGCTTGAATAGTGCTGTCCAGTCAGGGATGCATCCGATCAGGTAGCGGAAGTGCACGTAGTCAAAAGAGTCTGCGTCGAATGTCCACTCTTGGTTGCAATCTTCGATCTCGCTAATGACAAGATGAGGAGGAATGAACCATTTTAATGGGGTATGGTATCTTACAATTTGAGGTTGGGCGGGACCCAGCCTGGCTGAATAGGGGAGATGTCGGTGCCGATGACTTCGCACTGGGGGTACTCGTCGGCGAAATCGCTAGTTCGCAAGCCGTCAGGACGGAATCAGTCGTTGAACAGCAGCCAAACTCACATAGCCCATATACCTGCAAAGTGGTTAGAATCACAGCGATCAGGCACGCCATGAGATGTCTGCACTTACCAGTTCCGGTTCCAATATCAAGAGCTTTCTAATAGATGGCGACAGAGTCAAAACCAGACCTGGGGTAGCTGAAGATGCATGGACGTACTTGAATATCATCCTTCAAAGGAGCCAAGTGAAGTGCTCCATCCTGCGACAGGGTCCACATATGGTGGCTGAGAAATCGTCAGGGCCGGGCACGATTTTGATAGTCAAACTAGAAGGCAGAAGTCCTTACCCAATATCCATAGCTTCGCTTTGACGTTCATCGTTGGAGCCCCTGACGGAATGATCAGATAACAGGCTCACCTCAAGGGCAAGACTGGCGCCTACCAGTATGCAGCGTTTCCTCTCTCACTGTGGTACGTTCTGCCATTGATGGTGCGGTATTCAAGAATGCTCGAGCTCAGGGAAGCGGTAGAGCTCTCAGCGTCGGATTCCAGTGTCGGATCCTCCTCGCCTGCTTCCTCATCTACCTCAATCACGCCCGCTTGGGCCTGCTCGGGTGATTGGGTAGCCTCGGGCGACTGAGGCGATACGGGAGATCGGCTCTTGGGGCTGCTCTTGGGGCTGCTGCTCTTCGGGGGGCTGCTTCCAGTCATGTTGGACCAGTGATGGCGGTTGTTGATATGGCGGTGTTGGTGAAGTGAAAATGGAGAAATCAGAAGATTGAAAGAGGGGTACTGAGCCGAAGCGCAGCCCCCCTTATGAAACTCAGAACAGCGACAGGGCAGGGGACAGGGCCAATAAGTCAGGTGTCGCGCAAGCGAGTAGCCCAAAAATCCCTCATTTCCTCTCCTCTTTCCAATTGATCAAGCAGAACTCACGTATTTCTGATATGTGACGTGGTGCTCTTGGTAACGTAGTTAATTGGCCATTTCTTCAACACCACGCGGCCGCTGGGGAACCCCTCATGCATCAAGGGACGCAAATAAAAGACTATAAATTCATCAGCCGGCATTTTAGAGTTTGAGGCCCATTTCTTCTTTTCTTGTGCGTGTGTAATAATATCTGATAACCTGCAAAATCAGTTGGTCGCGAAAATACTCGTACTTTTGCTGCGGGACGAAGATCCGCTAGGTCGTAAACGTTCATGAATCCGGCTCTTGTTGCGGTCCGGATGCTCCCCGCGGGGTCTAAATTAGCTTCATGTCGAGCCAACGTGGCGCCACTAGGTTGGGTGGGCTCATGACGAGCCTGGGGAGACCACTTCAAGAGACAAAAGGATCTCGGAGTTTTATTTGCTTTTGTGCCAGATAGTTAAAGTTAATCTGGACCCAAATTCCATTACCTGGGGGCTATACGCTTCAATGATTGACAAGTCTTGGAGTTCTTTTCTCTCTCCAGTCCCGGGGAGTCTTGTGGTGTTGGCAACCCCCCCTCCCAAGTTCAACGACATGGGTTGAGACTTTGCCGAGAAAAGGTGGTATCACATATCAGCCAACATAGAAGGGATTGAACGTCGCTTAGGTTGATGCGTCCAGGAGTAAGTTAGCGTTGAGCAAAATCAGGGACACCCTTCTGCAGCACGCAGAGGGCCTCCTGAAACGGTTGCTATCGATGGATGGATCTCACAGCCAATTAAAAAGTCAGGTATCCGCACCTAAGGTGTCTAACAAGAGAGTTTGGGATACGCTGGGCTATAATTAGTGGGCGCGTGCACTAAAGTAGTATAGAGGCCAACCACCAGCTTATAGTGGACTTTTCCGACTTTTAGTGGGGCGATGCGTCAAGCCCCCTGTTAGAGTATACTTTTGGCATGATTTGTGGCGAGATAGAATCGCGCCACAAATGGTACATCCAATCAATGGCAATGAAGACACATGCGAATAGCTGCAAGCGTGTCTTGAACATATTCTCAAATTATTGATCAAGATGCCACAAAGATGAACCTCGTCTCGATGTTATTCAGTCTGATATTGCTTACTAAAAGAAAAAAAAAAATAGGAAAAGCTTCATTTCATGACTCCTCTTCCTTTGATCCTCTCACGAAACAACTTTTTCAAGGCCTTGATCAGCTCAGCAAGGGAAATGCTCAACTCAGGCAGGTCTACATCTTCCCCCGTTCCCAAATCCTTGCCGGGTGCAGAGGCGTTCTGGTAGACTTGTGCCGTGATGGCTCCAGCCAAGGATTGCACATCCCGTCCATTTGACCACCCGTCAGTCTTGGCTAGTTTTCCAAACAGCTTGAAAACAGTCACCAGCTCATCGGGGTTGGGTTTTTCGTAATCCTGAATCCCGATGCCTTGCGAGTGCAGCCGTTCTTTCAGGTGTGTTAGGGAAAGTTCAGGCTCCATGGACTTGAAGTAGACCTCGGTGGGAAACCTGCCTCTCAAGCCGGCGTTGGCTCTCAGAAGCTGGTTCATGTCTCGTTCGTAGCCAGCTAGCACTATCACCATCTTGCGTAAGTACCGCGGTTTGGTCATGCAATCGACCAGCTCTCCAACCGCTTCGTCTTCGTAGCTGCGCCTCCCTCCTGCTCCCCCGCCGGCGCCAACCCCTAGACGATATGCCTCGTCGATAAAGAGAACCTTGCCCAGGCCGCGGTCGAAGAGGTCGACCACCTTGGGGGCTGTGTGGCCCATGTACTCGCCGATGAGGTGGCTGGCTGAACACTCAATGACTTCGTCGGTGGAAAGAAAGCCCATGCGGTAAAAGATGTTGCCGATGATCCTGGCCGTGTGCGTCTTGCCTGTGCCAGGCGGCCCCTTGAAGACAAAGGTGAAGGGTATGACCTCCCTAGGGTCCTTTCCACGGCGTCGCATGTTGGCTGCCATGTTCTGGTAGCCCTGAAACTGCTCGATCACCTTTTCAAACCCAAGAAGTCCGTCGAAGAGTGATGAGCAGTCCGCTTCCAAACCTCGGTTCCAATCTGGGTCAAAGTCTTCAGGTGCAAGAGTGATAAGTGGAGACTCGTCATCGTTGCTATCATCGTCGCCATAGATATCGACACCACCTTCGCCTTTTTCTCTCTCAAGGCTCTTTACCTTCATCTTCTCCCTTTGGGTTCGGTCTCGGAAGCGGGCTTTAGCTTGGTTCAGAAGATTGTCAACCTCTCCGCCATTTCCGAAATTCGGACGATCTCTCGCACGCCGAAGCACTTCGGCAGCGACGTCCATGGCTTGCTCCCCGGCCTTGACCTCTTCCTTGTTCATCTTGATCTTGAGGATCTCACCCAGCCGCTTGTCATCGTAGTCCTCAAAGCGGAAGGCTTCCTCGAGCGGAAAACGTCGCTTCAGGCCGGGATTGCATTTCTGGAACATGTCCTCCATCTCGCGGGGGTAGCCGATGAGAATCACGCAGCGGTCCTCTCCAGGTCTGTTGTGGATCCTTGAGACGAGGACATCGATGCATGCTAGCCGATATTCGTCTGTCTCTCTCCCATGGTAAAACGCGTGTGCATCGTCAATAATGAGCACCTTTCCAACAGTAGAGTCCAGAATGGCACTTGTCCTCGCCTCGGTCTCGCCAATGTATTGCCCAATGTAATCGCCAGGGGTCGTGAAAACCGTGTCTTTCGTGGAGAGGAGGCCTAGCTCGGCCAATATCTGCCCGTAAAGCTTCGCGACTGTGGTCTTGCCTGTGCCAGGAGGGCCTAGAAACACGCGATTCAGAGACGTTTGGAGTGGCTCTTTGCCCTTAAGCTCTCGAAGGTAGTTGGACTTGGAACGCTGCATCAATGCTCCAATCGCCTTTTTGACCTCATCCAGACCAGACATGCTTTGAAGTTCTTTCCAGGCAGTGCTATCTGGTCGGATGTCTACGGGTTCAGGTCCCATCATGTCTTCTATAGTGAGAAGATTGTCATGTAGTTGTGTCTCCTGCTTCTTGGCTTCGTCGTGCGTCGTCGTCTCGTCGTTTTGATCACTGTGCTCGCCGATGGCACCAATGTCGGTTGTCTTGGTAGGCTCGGTTTCCTCACTCTTGACCGTAGCCTCGTCAGTGACTTCGGGTGCTACTTCAGCCTTCTCCCTTTCTAAGCGATACGCTTGCCGCTCGATAATCTGCGCGAATGCTAGTCGCAAGTCGTGCACGTTCCCAAACCCTGCCGTCTTTCGCCCCCGGCCTACACGTCTGGCGACAATCCGTGGGTACGGAGTTTCAGCACCGCCATCGACTTGAAGACGATTTTTATGAAGGAGGCGCAAGAGAATCAGTCGAAGCTGCTCATCATCGTAGTCGTCGAGCTTGAGTCTGCGCCAGCACTGCCACCTGCCGTGTGGCAAGCTCCCGAGAAACCGAGTCGTTCCGATCACGCTGCCGGTCATGACAACCACTAAGTTGCGAGCTTGTCGACCCAGCACACGCAGAAGTGCCCCTTGACAATCTGAATCGGTTTGATCAACATCATCAATGCAAAGAAACTAGACGAAGCAGACGAGAATCGCCCCTTGTTAGCCCCAGTTTGGGTATGGTAGGCAGATATGTTACCACGCACACTGCAAGATTTGAGTCGGTTTTCAAGTCCCTCGATGTCACTGAGTTTCTGTAGTCCATACCCAGACTCTGTTTCTGAATTGAGGTCGCTCATGTCCTCCCATACGCCGCACTCAACGAGGAAGTCTTTGTAGAGGTTTGCCAGAGTTGTCTTGCCTGGGTACCATCAATGAAATGTTAGTTGAAAGAGGACCATCAGGAAATCTGTATTTATCAAGACTGAAAACATGGCGTGCCCTTCATACCTGTGCCAGGGTTACCCAGGAATATCATGTTTAAATCCAGTCGTCTCAGCCAACCTTGCCTGTGCCGCGCGGCATTGATGGTCGCCTTGATCTTCAGGAACTCTTCCTTGGCGATTCCCAGGCCAACTAGGTCCATAAGCCGGTCTAAAGCCTGATTTCTTTCACTGTGGTTTGTCTTCTGTCGTTCCCACATTTTCTGCGCCGAGGTATCGTGTTCCACATTGTCCAGGTCGCCTGAATCGTAGTAGCTGTCTGGATCAAACGGATTGTGCCTTGGTTCATCCTCTGGGAGCTTTTCGGCAGAGCTCGTTATATCTGGGTCCTCGTTTCCTTCTGTTTGATAGTCTCTAATCTCAGAGCGAGTTGTTTCAGAGTTGCTGTGTCTTTCGATCTTGCTTTCGTGAAACGATTGGGTCTCTTCACTGTCAGCTCTCGCGGTCTGAGGATCACTGCATCCCTCGATCGTGTTTTTGTCAACAGATTGGTTCTCTTCACCAGCCGAGCTCGCTGCCTGAGAGTGACTGTGTCCCTCAGTCCCACTTTCGTGAACTGGTTGCTTCTCTCCACTGACGGGGCTTACAGCCCGAGACTCATTGTGTCGCCCTGGTTCACCCTCTCCACTCTTAGAGCTCGCTCCCATAGGGTTGCTGTGTTCCTCGGCCTCGCTTTCGTGAACATATTGGTCCTCTTCACTGGCAAAGCTTGCGTTGTGAGAGTCGTCGTGCCCTTCGATTTCTCTTTCGTGAACTGGTTGGCCCTCTCCACCGTCACATTGCGATTGGAGATGACCTTCGACCCCGTCCACTTCGTCTCCGCCTAGGGTCTTGGTAGGAGGCGTCCCGTCGTCCAAGGTAGCCCGACCCTCATCCTCGCCTGGTTCTTCGAAGCTAGGTTCGGGAGGCGTTGCGTGGTGCTCATCCGAGTCAGACGACATGATTAAGGGGGAAACGAGGAAAATGCCGTGTGTCTGAATTCGTTCCTCTGGTTATCTAGTGAACTGAGAATTATAAAGAGAGATGGAGAATGAGAAAACAAGACAAGCTGAGAGAAGAGTAGAGTCATATTACACGTCATATCGGCTATTGGAACAAGCGGATTTATTGGTAAGGGGCGGACGTGGAGTAGCTGAAAAGCAGGCTGGGCTGCATGCAACCCTTCTCTTCGCCCATGTACCAATGTGCAATACAGTAAGACGCCGAGCCTGTGGCCGCCTCTTTTTATGCTCGGTGAGTTGGCTCGGACGGAGGCCTTTCCGAGCGTATGATATGCACTTGGGCACCGACGCTTCGCGCCCTTGACATGGCGCATGCAAGAAGACTTGGGGGGTCTCAGACTCTCAACAGAAACCGGGTTTTGGACGCTATCAACCTAGGTAAAGACTACATTCGCATCTTGGAAATTGTAAAATCCCTGCACTCGCTTCCACTTGAAGTCCTCGGTGCTGGTCAGCCGCAGCTTGGCCGGCCTGGGGCTGCTGCGCCATTCAGTGCGGTGTTTCACTGCATTGTCCTTGGTGTGACGATCCACGTCCTCGCAGATAAGGCGCCGTTTGTTCTGGGATGCCGTGTGCTCCACTGCGGTTAGGACGGTGCCCCGTCGGTGGTCAAGGCAGACAATGGCATGTCCGCGGGGTGTCACCACCTTGAGTAGGCCCAGTCCGCTGAGGATGAGGGTAGAAGGGTGGATGGGCCTGTCGATGGAGAAGCCGTCTACGTCGTCTGCCTGATTCCGGAAGATCGAGTTGAAGGGGCCCCTCGTGGTCAGGATGCCATCGCCGCAGTCTTCGTGGAGCAACTTCGCAATGATGACCTGTTCGTCCATGCCGGTCGTAGCCACCAGTTCCGAGACGGAATGGCAGCGGACTCGCCATCGGAGAAAGTCACTCCAAGCCCAACCCTCGACCAGGATGGCCTTACAGACGAGGATGATGAAAGCGGCCAGAACCCAGGTGTAAGTAGCGAGATTGAAGGGATCGACGCCTTTAATACGGTCACCAACGGTGAATCCGATGGCCAGCCCTCCGCCTGCAAGAGCCAGCGCGCTGGACACGACAGTGGAAACATAGCGTCGGCAGGGGATGGTGACCGAGGTCTCATCGACGACCCATCCATCCATCCTCCGGCTGCATTCTGTGAGCTTCGCCAGGGCCTCGGCGCTCATGACATTTGGGTCTTCCGCGCCCAAGATATTGTTCCGCCATTTGCCCTTGGGGTCAGCGAGGAGCCTGCAGCGCGAGAAGCTGTGACTCTTGAAAGCTTGTGAGAGCCGCAAAATGTCACGGCCCTTTGCCTCGTCATCAAATGCTTTGGTATAGAGCCGGTAGAATGCCCCGAACTGACCCTCCCGGAATGGTCGTACAACATCCTTGACATCTCCAGTCAGAGCCATCATGGTCCGAAAGCTCGTCAGGTTAGCCAGCAAGATGGGGCTACTGAAAGCAACAGGGACCATTACCCTGACGACATCGACCAGCGATCTGAGTGCTGTTTCTTCTGTCCTGAGTTGGGTGTAGTTGACGATTCCGTCAGGATCATCAACCTCAGTGTATGCCCATTCGATGATCGTTTCGTCCGTGTCGTCAGGCTTTTGTTGGTCGAGTTTGGAGATTACTTGGTTCAGGATGATCAGAGCTGACTGGGCAGTGTTGAGGACATCGCGATCGGACGAGGCCGAGTACTCCAGATCCCTGTCTTGGAAGAGAACAGTCTGGCACAGTTTCTCGTTAGAAATCGACTTATGCAAAGCGAAAAGTCCCCAATGGAAAGGTGTCTCACCTTGAATCCTTCAAATCCAATCTCATATACGATCAGGCACATCTCGTACGTAGTTGCCGGTAGTCCAGTCAGGCTTGAGAGACGAAGCGACAGAAGCACATACTTGAGGGCCGAGTTGAGTCCTGACTGGTACTTGCTCTGGCTGACACAGAAGGCCGTAATCTCTGCTTCCTCGTCAGAGCTGAGGCCTTCCCTCCTCTTCGCATCGATAATTCTCAATGCTTCCTCACACTCCTCCTCATCATCTCCAATAGTGACAGAGAAGCCACCGACATCTTGTGTTTCTTCTAGGGTGTCTTGTCCGTTGGCGGCTGACACCTGTGCATTGGACGTGATGTCGACCAAAAGAAACTTGAGCTTCACGGTTCGTGCAACCAACGTGGCAAGAATATTCTCCAGCCAGAACTTTCCATCTCCGGTCTGGCTGATCAGACGGGCCAAGATGGCCGATATATAGTGGACGAGCTCGAAGATGGCTGAGAGCCATTTGTCCTCTTCTTCAGCACCAGGCGGAGCTGGGTCACTCTTTTCAGCGGCGCGAGCTTGCTGGATGAGTTTGTCGATTCGCTCGCGGTTCGCAATACGAGCGCAGAACTTGGCATTGACGCACTCGTTGTCGAGGAGACAGAGGCTGAGGGCCGTCGAGATGGTCTGCGACATCAACGAGAGGTGTCGATAGCCCTCAGCATCGGTCTTCATCTCCTCCAAGTACGGACAAGACGCCATAGTGACGGGCTTTGTTGGATCTTCAACGACTATTCGGAGTCTTTCTGCCTCAGCTTTGCGAAGGGACTCGGTGGTGTTTTGGGAGACGTCGTATATTTCCAAGCTGTCGAATTCCGGGCGTGGTCTGTCGCTACTACCGGGCTTCAACTTCTCCATTATCGATTGAAGAGTGCATTCGACCTTTTCCCCTCGCTTTGGTAGAGCCGTTTCAGCGGGCAGAGTTGTTTCCGGTAGAGGGCCTTCCCGCTTCTCTGTGCGTTTCATGGTTGGATGGACGAGCCGAGAGAGCCTGCGTCGGACATCTCGACCCGATGAGAAGCGCCCCATGTGTTGACGAGCCGAAGAAGCTGAAGTCAAAGGGGGGTTGATGGCGGGTGGAGTGGTTGCGAACCTCGCGGTTCCTGATGTCCGGGTACCTTGTTCCACCATTGTCGACTCAGTCGATCCATTGGGGTCCGATGAAATGTTGACTTGTTTTCCGCTGTCCATGACTGAAATATGAAATTCAATGAAGCAGAGAATGACTGACCATCGTCGAGCTTCGAGTGTTGGAGTGACGCTCGCTTCCTTCTTCACGCTCTGAGCTCGAGGAGGCAACCAAGCTGCGAGCCTAGTCTTGGCAGCCCGTCTCCCCGCCTTAGTGTGCATCCGGATATTCCGCTCAGCTAATGCAGGCTTCAGGCTGCCTTAGGCTGTGTTACTGCATCTTTGTGTAGCCTTGTATCTGCCATGTAGACAAAAGTGGCTTGCTGAAGTCGGCACGGCCCCCAAGGACGGTGTTATCTTTCTGATGGTGTGGGAGAATACCCTTGCCGTTTCAACCCAAGACCCTACTCCAAGTTCTCTATTGAGGCCCCCTATTACGCAAACACGTCAGCTTGCATGAGAAAACAACGGCTGATGGTGGGTCGCAAGTAGGCCAAGACGTGAGGCTGAAATTCCTTGTAATTGCTTACCCTGGCTGTTGGAAGCAGAGCCGCATCCCCGCGGGTAGTCCACAGTCCGCACACTGAGCATGTTTAGCAAAAACCTCTCTTTCTTAGTTCTCTAATAGAAAGCACCTTTTTTGAGAAGCAACATTCCAATTGCAATCGGCCATGACGAACGTGGACGACCTCGGAGGTCACAATGACCTCGCAGCATATAAACGGGCCTACTACAGATCCAAAGGACTCAATATTCTCAACCAATTGGACGATACAAGAACATTCGAGGCACCTCCGGACGAGGCGATCAGCGAAGGCGGCAAACATGAGGGAGTAATTGACGATGCCAGCCCTCGGAATGGGCTGGCTTGGACTGAAGAAGAGACAACTCAACTTCCTGAGATCACCGTTCATGACACCCAGGGGTATTTGACGGTACCGACTCACTCTGGCCGTGATACGGCACCACCTAAGTCCTTCAGCGAGATCGGTGAATCGAGCACTTCGCAGAATAATGAGCAAAACCAGGCAAAGGAGATAGAGATAGACGACGTGCACTCGATGGCCTCGTCGCGCTTCCGAGCATGGCAGTCGCAACATGGCACTCCTAGCTGGGCCAGACATCAGGGCCATGGATCCGATTCTGACAAGGACGACAAGGCCGCAGCAGGGGGCGCAGATGACGAGCCGTGGGACAGCGACCTCGACTCTCAGGCTTCTAAGGAAGGTGTCCGGCGTCCGAGGGAGCATGCTAGAAAGATGTGGAAATGGAAGGCTCTCGCGGCGAACCGGTTTGAATACATGCTGTTGGAGTGCATCGTCAACATTGGTATGTATCCTTGGCCAGACCCCTGATCAGCTACGGCCCATGGCTAACCCTTGTTGCGCTCCAACACAGACAACATCCCTCCGAACTATGAAAACATGTTTGTCGACGCTTCCATCAAGCGCGAACTCGAGCGGGTCACGAAGCTCTCCCTGAAACGCAAGATCGCCTTTGACCACGGCGTCCTCAAGGGCAACCGTGTCACTGGCGCCATCCTCTGGGGCCCGCCGGGCACGGGAAAGTCTCTCCTGGCCAAGGGCCTAGCCAAGGAGTCTGGGTGCAACATGATCGCCATCTCGACGGCCGAGCTCTGGCAGAAATGCCACGGCGAGGACGAGAAGGTTATCAAGGCTCTCTTCGCCATGGGCCGCAAGTTGCATCCGTGCATCATCTTTGTGGATGAAGCTGATGCTATGCTTGGAGCGCGCAAGGCTGGTGAGAAGCGGCATCTACGTTCAATGCTCAACCAGTTCCTGTTGGATTGGGACGGGCTCATGAGTGGCGTGGAGTCACCATTCGTCCTCCTGGCGACCAACCGGCCCTTTGACCTAGACCCTGCCATCCTGAGGCGCGCGCCAGTACAGGTCCAAATAGGCATACCTACCCAAGGCGAGCGGCAGGGCATTCTCGGCTTGCTGCTGCGGGATGAGGTCCTAGAGCCCCGCTTGACCCCGGCGAAGCTTGCAGGATGGACACACAAATACACCGGGTCTGACCTCAAAAACCTCTGCGTTACTGCTGCCACTCTCTGCGTCGAGGAGCAGGAGCATGATACCAACGAACGGATCCTGCGGGAGATACACTTTGAGAAGGCTATGAGGACGGTGGGGCCAGTGAACATGAGCAATGCAATGACGAACGAGTTTAAGAAATTTGGTAGACAGCAGGGTCAAGGGGCGAATGGCCAACAGGAAGCTGATGAAGAATAACCGTGTGGATGTTTAGGTCTGTAATACTGAAAGTGTGTTGGCTGGCTGCTTAGAGATTTAACGAAACTCTTATCCACATGCAGCCATGACAACGGGTTACGGTGCTTTGCGGTGTTTTACGGTATTGGGTTTTGATGCTGCCATGTATTGATAACTGTGTCTTTTGCTATTGTGGGTGATGGCCTCTTCTAGAGTTCCCATTACTTTAAGGTTTATTTCATAATTATTTGAGGATGTGGCTTGAAAAGAAGCACGACACCAGCTTGGCTGCGAGTGGAAGACAGAGCATGGAGCGTGGAATACGTAGGGGCGGTTTGCTAATGCCCCAAGAGCTCACTTCCCGAAACAGAAATAAAATTAATGTGTTGAAGCCTTATCTATGAGCTAAAATGGTGTTTGGAGAGCCTCTCTAAATCTGTTGTGGCAGGCCCACTCATCCCTAAATCTCCCCGCCGAGCCTCGAGTGAGCCCTCTGGCCATCTCGATTGGGCCTTCGACCACATCTAACGCAGGTAGTTATTGATTGCTAAAAATAAGGTCATCTCTGTTCTCGGTTCATGGGAAGAGCGGCTCTTTGAGGATGTCTCTAAGGGCAGCCTTACCTTGTGCTGCATCAGGCAAATTCATCTCAACAATCACCTCTTTTTTCTAGTATAAATGAGAGCTTCCGTCCATTTGCCAATTGAAGAGACGAAAAAGGCAGATTCGGAATATTCGGTCAATCTTGTTGGCGCAAATTCACCCAAATAAACAGATCCGGGTTGACAGTTGCCGACAGTGCCAGAACGGGATGTTTACCATTGTGCCTCACATTCATCCCGCCTGTGTGAAAAGAGAATTGTCAACAATAGAGGATGATCATTCAACGAGTCTATTTTCCTTTTCTGTACAGCGTACTTATACATAAGAACCCAAACGCCAAGATGAAATCCCATCAACGAACAGTTTGTCTCCTCGACACCTTCGAAACAAACCGAACCAAGCAAACGACAACGCCAACGGCAGCGACTACAAGAAGATCACCGACCGCCGAGAAACCTTCACGATGTTTCGCAAGTCACCTCGACCTTCCACCCCCAAGAAACCCTCCAAGCTCCGACTCGTCACGACCCCAGACACCATGGAGACCCCTCCCAAGATCGAGACTCCCCCCATGATGGAGTCGCCTCCCGCTCCTGCTCCTCCCGTCGATTCGGAGCTCGCCAAGGCCGAGACCTTCAGCATGGGTGACATTCGCCGTGCCCGCAACCCCATCATGAACATCGCTGTTCGAGGCACCATCAACCGCTTCAGCCTCGAGTTTTTCCTGCTCCCCGGCGAGCGCCGCAGCCGCTCCCACATCCTGGTCGAGTTTGACGACAAGATTCGCTTCCGCGACTACGAGGGTAAGGTCGCTGACATCAAGGGTCTTGCAATCTGGATGAAGAATGTTGGCGACGACTTTGACGGCGAGCTTCACGTTCGCTACGTGGTCGAGGGCCGTCACTTTGTCGAGCCCCTTGCTCGCTTCCAGTTTCCTCTTGTCAACGCCAACAAGCCTGCTTCTGAGCACGTCACCACCATCGATGTCCTCAACGCCCTCCAGGGACTCATTGGCGAATTCCCTGCCATCCACCGCAAGACTCTGACTCAGTTCACCTTCCGCCTCCAAAAGGGCCGCCTCCTTGGTTGCCGCGATGCCATGTAAGTTTCCCTTCGCCTTCGTTTGCTGAAAACACAAGCTGATAACCTCATCAGTACTCAGTGGATGATCCGCCTCAACCTCGCCGGCATGGTCGGCTGGCACTACACCCGCCAGGAGGTCGAAAACGTCGAGTACATCGGTAGACAGGCCGTCGGCGGCCGCGGCTTCGACACCATGATCGACCAGAACTTTGCCTCCGACATGGTCCGCGACGAGTGGGGTTTCCTCTCGGTCGTCGTCAAGGTCTCGCCCATCTGCCGCGCCATCTGGCAGCCCAACACCTACCGCGTCGTCAAGCACGCCGGAAAGGATCTCCCCTACATGAAGGACGAGAACGACAAGGTCATCTGCTCCGAGCAGTGGATCCCCAACAAGGACTAAGCGATTGGTTCTGAACATGGTCCGGCCTGCGGACAAAGGTGGTTTGGCATTGATCGAGGTACAGTTTATCAAGGAAGGGATGAAGTGAAAATGGTGGATCTATAGATCAGGGATTTTATCGATGAATAGGCACAACGGAGGGCGCCAGTCTTATGTACCTCGGATCTGAGTTATCAATGCCAAACATAACAGTGGAATTGGGATCCCGTGACTTTGTGACGCCCCATGGCTTGTAGCCTCCCAGCTCGTAGTCCCACCACGGTCCACGCACGGCGTGTGCAATGGCCAAGAAGTCGGCGGGGAGGTAAGGTAGGCCGCGCGTCTGGTTTCGGATGATATCGAGGACGGAGACTGCGACGGAGAGGCCGAGCATGACTGTCACGGCTATGAGGACGCTGCATCGGACGATGTAGACTTGCTCGATGACGCGGGAGAGCGTGGGGACTTCTGAGGTGCCAAAGTAGCCCGCGGTGCTGATGGAGACGATTGCGTGTGCCATGTTGCCAAAGAAGTGGCCCAGGTCTTCAGAGGTTGGGATCGAGTAGAGGGCGTCTAGAGTGTCGTCGACGATGGCGATCTGGTTCTCGAAGATGAACCATGGGATAGCTGTCATATACACAACCAGGGCATCCAGTGCCTCAGTGTCGAGCGCGGAGGTGTTGGATCCCGGCGAAGGCATGCAATCTGTCATGATGGTTCCGTTGAAGTGGCATGATCCTATCGTCCATTTGAGAGAAGGCGTGCACTTGGTTCGAGATATCCAATCTCCGTCGTCGGTCTGGACAAGGCTGTTGTCGGAGCCCTTGGCCCGTAGCGCTGTGGCGTTGATGGTTGGGATTGTTCGAGTAGCCGAGAGGAAGTATGTAGAGCCGCCAGTCGGGATCTTGTTGGTACTCTCGGTCGAGGCGTTGTTCCATAGACTCAGCCTCTGCGAGCCATGGGATTTCCCTCGCAGCTCGATGCTCTCGACGCTTCCGTCTGGAAGAGTAAAGTTGTAGGTGGTGTTGCTACCGCTCTGGTGGGATTTATACGTCACCTCGGTAGCAGCCTCGCAGTGAGCATCCCAGTGAAAGTACACAAGTCCGTCGTAGGTAGTGTTCGCTTGAAACGTCAGGTTGTGGGTCGGAACTGGACCGAGTATCCCCGAATCGACATTGACGAGGGCGCTTTGGCTGACGAGGTTTCCGACGAACGTGTACACTGCCTGGGTAAGGAAGGTGTCATTCTTGGCTAGCGAAGGTCGAAACCCGGTTCCGTTGCTTGTACCCATGGCGGTTGAAAGGGACGTGATGTTGTTCATGGCCGCGTCAGCTGGTGTCAGGGGAAGTCCAATGACACCGGTGCCCTCCTCGTAATGGGTGTATGGCCCAACTGTGAGGCTGAGGGTACCGACGGGTACAAGGAGTGTTCGCGTCAAGATCAAGACGGTCTGCATTAAGCCATACCACCAAGAGTATCTCGCCACGGTCCGCAACGTCCAGACACTAAAGTTGTCACCAATCTCGTCCAAGTCCCTGATCCTAACAGGCATCTGTGTCGTCAACGCAAAAAGATGAAGACGACGAAAGTCGTGCACAACCCATTGGACAACCACACCAGCAGGGGCCAGCAGTGCCGAGAGAGCCAAACCAGAGTATAGTTGGTCCACGGGGAGCCTCTCGCTTGTGCGGAACACGCGTCTCTTGGAGGCGTCATTGTCCAGCAGGGCACCCGTGTAGGACCACGCCACGGAAAACAGAGCCGCGGAGAGGTACACGCCCAAGATGATGATGTAGGCCTTCAAGTAGTTGTCGAGCCTGTATAGGCCCCTTGTGGCGTCGTTCTCGACCGTAGGTGGAGGACGGTGGTTGGCGTCTTGGCGAGCATCCTCGGGCCGGTCCTCTTTCTCGAGAGACGAGTATACTGCAGGAGTCCCCATGATTTGTTATCCTAAGCGACGTAAAAAACTGGTACATGAGAGGATGTGGAAGAAACGAAAATGTCGTGTTCTCGGGTGACGGCTTGAGGCGTAGGGGACGGACACGGACACGGACACGGACACGGGGAACGGACATTGTTTGGATGTGAAACCGGCAATTGATCGCTGGGACCCACGATGCCCCCTGCACTTACAGGTTGATGTTGCATCGAGGTTGAAGATCGTTGATTTGCTAGTTCTAGTGTGGTTAGTTTATGAGTCGTAATTGGTCCATAGTCCGATCTCCTTGTTTCAATTTTACCTCTCAATGGCCAGTAATCATAACCATAACTAGCCCACCAGCTAGTTGAAATGTTTGATTGACTTTATATTCCTTTTCATTATCTCAAGGACTTGGTAAATCCAAATCTATCAACAACTAGTGCTCTTTGGTTCTTTTAGTTGTTATGCCACCCCAATCTCGACACGTATGTAGATGCCGCCTCAGGCGCTGCTCACCCACTGCCTAAGAGCAAGCCTGAGTTAGGAATGAAAGCAGGAGGATGGAAGTAGTCATAGCCTCCGGCCCAGGTGCTTAAAAGTGGTTGCCACACGAGGAGCCAAAAATGGAATCTCAGCACTACCTCGATTGTGCACATGCCGCGGGGCTCCTCCTTTCTCTACCTATAGAAGGGGTCATTCCTGTCCATCTACCTTTCGCATGTTGTTCCCTTCAAAGGACTCCAGTCTTTGCTTCTCTTTGGTGATGCAAGCCCCAACATGGGAAATCCCGCATAGGTCTACAAAGAATACAGCTTCCCAGAGACTTGCAAAAGGGAAAGAATATAATTATGACTAACTGTACTAAGCCTGGACCATGTCGCCTTTTACTAGCCGCCCCTGGAAACGCCTTTACCGATTATCTAGGGACTTTAACTTAACCTAACTCTCTAAAGCGTAGATGTCGCCAGCTGAGCGCTGTCATCAGCGAGCATCGGCCACCAGTCATCCATCGCCCCGTCAAAGAGCTGAGAATCCCAATCTGTCATTTGCAGCATGTCACCACCGTCGCATACATGTTGCAACCATTCGTTGACATCGTCGTCGTGGGTGAAATCGTCCGTCTTGAAGCTGAATCCCTCCCCGAAAAGGCTGTAGTCATTGGTGCACAGACCTTCTGTCACATTCAGCCTATAGGACCATCTAGCACTGCAACTTGTGGAGTGCGCATTCCCTTTTGCCTCAGCTGGAAATGCGACA